>QTSX02006490.1:0-101712 GCA_014839935.2 Entomophthora muscae
TAAATATAAAATGATAATTAATAAATCTTGAATAGTAAATAAGAGAATATAAAAAATTGGATACACTAAGCCTTTAATTGATTTGGCTGTTTGGCTAGGCATACAGGGTTGAATGAATTGGTGTGGGCACAGAATTTGCCAGGTCTTAGCTGGGAGGAAGAGAAGGCATAAATTGTGTAGCCAATTGTTGGGGGCCCACTGCAATACTTGTATCAATCATTGGAAATTCTCAAGAATATCAGCCACCTTGCGGAGACGAATGTTGTCCAAAACAATCACATTGGTGAAGCCCGGGCTTGTGTGCCTCAGGTGCTCCTGGACTAATTGGAGTAATGACAAGAAGGTACGGCTGTTGTGAGAACCCAATATCATTTGATAAAGCTCAACCTCCTTTGGACCAAGGAGAGCCACCATTGAGTAGGCTGTGGCGCAGACCGCAGTATGCCATGCATCCCGTCATTAGAGCCTTTGGGGACATAGCCGTACTCATTGCGCATTGACAAGGCAAATGCTGATTTGTCAATATAATAAAACTTGACCTTCCCCTTGGCTTTGAGGGCAGTGTACCCCTCTGCATAGTATTTCCGGACGTCAATATTGGCTGGGCTGTTTCTGTTTAGGGGGATACCCCAAGCTTTTTCCAGGAAAAAGCGCATTCCCTTGACCAAATGATAATAGAAGGAAATTGAGGCCTGATCCCAAAAGTAGATTTAACCATGGCCTGTATATTTGACAGTTCAAGATGGCAATCCCAGGTTATCCACTGGCAGATTGCCCATTTGTGCTCCTTGGTGAGCATAGTTGACACGCGTAAGGATTTCTCTGCAGCGAGGACACAACCAGTATTGATGAATTTTTGGAAGGTCTTGCTGGCGTATTTGGGATCCACTCCAACAATGGCTGCAGCCGCCTTGTAATCACCCAACTCCTGCATTAGCTTATGCAGGATGATGTGTTTGATGTCAGGGATGCGCTTCTGGGTGGGCTTTTTAGCGGTGGGTCTGACTTGTTGGCATTGGGCACAACACAGGGTATAGGTACTTTAGTATAGAAGGCTGCAACTTTTTTTAACACCAGCTGTCCCTCATTGGTTTGATAGAACTGGGGCTCCTTGTCATCCTCCTGATTGTCATCACTGACGTAGGGCTTGTAGCTAGTATCAAGTACAGGCTTCACCTTCTCCAGCATAGCTGACGGGACTGACTCTTGCTGGTACACAACGTCAAACACATATGAAGTAAGTTCTACCTCCTTGTTTCTAACTGTTTTTGGTTTTACAACACCCATTTTAGAATACTCAAAAAAATCCACCCATTTTCCTAGATTTTACTGCCAAATTCAAACACCCAACACAATATTTTTAAAATTTATGTTTCAGATCTTGTGTCTTATTTTAGATACCTTGGTATCATTCATGATTACAATCCATTGCACACATTGTGTGAGTGATTTTTTTACATAGTGAGTTGCTATTGTGTTTTGTTTTTGGTTTGTGTTTTGACACACCTTGCTTGGGTGTATTTTGTCACCAATTCACATAGTAAACATATGGGACATTATTTTTCTTGTTATGCCTAGGCGCCAGATTGGTTATTTTATAACTTAATCACATTATTCATATTCAAATTATTCAGAAAGAGTAAAATACAATCAATCCCAAATATTTAATTGATCTTGGGCTTGGGTGATTTTTTAAAAAATAATTCATTGATTTTATAATTGAAAATTGCAACTTATAGTACTACTGAAAATATCTTAAGTGCTACTACAAACCAAAAATATTTATGATGAGTTGCATGGGAGAGTAATAGCAGCCCCAAAGCTATAAATGCTATTACCCTATCTTTGGCTCATCATAAATATTCTTAGTTTGTTTCAGAAAAAAAAGGTTGTTGTTTTTGAAAGACTGATAACTCTATTTAAAATACACCCTCTAGTAAGCTGCCCTACTTCATGAACTTGCCCCAATACACTACTAGCATCTTCTGATATTTTTGTTTCTCTGGTATCATCACGTGATTTCAAATGATAAAATATCTCAGAATATTCTGAGAAGCTTTCAAATGTTAAAGGTGAAGTATATAACTTCCCATCTTTCATCAAATATGAAAGATTAATGCGCAGATTTTTAACTTCAAGCTCTCTTTTTATAGGCCTAAATTTCCTTTCATAAATATAAAAAAATGCTTTTTGGGAAACAATTGAACCAGTTAAAGATGAATTGTATAATTCTTTTCTTCTTTCTTCTTTCTCACAAATATTTTTTAGATCATTAATGTTGTTAATATAAAGTACATTTTCTTTTTCCTTTAAAATTTTTGATATTACACCAAAGTGACCATCAACAATGCTTTTTCCATGGCATTCAACAAAACGGTTATATTTTATGGAACCCTTAATATATTTAGGTGCCTCTTTAAATAAGTAATATAAAAATTCATATGATCTAAAATGATTTCCATTATCTGTCCATACTTTTATATTTTTTATTTTTTTAAATCTATCTAATTTAAGAAGACTTATTAGACATTCACCTGAAAATAAAGAATCATGTGATAATATTTGAGACAAAAAATCATGATATTCATATTTAATTTTATTGTTTTCTTTAAAAACTAATGCAAACCCTAATAATGAGATTGGTTTTTTTGAATAAAAACAATTATTGGTCTCAATTGGACCACCTCCAACCTTTAAGTTTTCTTTATAATCTATAACTACAACACAAGACTCATCATCTAGTTCATTAATATCTTTTTTATATTCACAATTTTGATGAACATAAAAGTCTTGGTGCTGATTAATAGTCTTTAAGTCATTGTCTATAGATTCTGGTAATGGTAAGTTTTTACTTTCACATTCTTCCTTCTTTTTTCTAGTGAATTTTTTAAATTACAAATATTGCACATATCAGTTTGTTTTTTACTTTTTATTATATTTTTAGGGATTAATTTATAGTAAGTAGAAATTGAAACTGAAATTTCATTTTTTATTTTCATATTTTCATATATTTCTTTTTTTGTTTTAAGTAGAGAGTATTTAATTTCAGTTGAGTAATTACTCATCTCTTTTTCTATATCTTTATAAATTTTTTCAGGCACTTTTTTTGTAAACTGGCTTGTTTCAAAAGAATTTTCCAGCAATTTTTTAATTATTTTTTTAGTTATTTCTTTTTTTAATGAATAGTTATTATTTTTTTTTGGCTTTTTTTTTGTTTAAGCTTACATTTTTATTTTTATTTATTTTTCTTGAGTATTCAAACTCACTTTTGGTTATATTAAACCCCATATCATTAAGCTCTTTTAAAGAGTAACTGGAAGTAACCAGAGATCGCAAGGCTGGGAGATGTTTTTGGGGAGAAGATTTCATGAGATCCTTTAAGTTTTCAATGAACTCATTGCCTTTTTGATTTTGAATAGTTGGCAGGAACTGAGCTTTCCCAAATTCAGTTTGAGTAAGGAAGTGCTTGATGAAATTATCAAGATCATCACCAGCAATAAAGAGGAATGCCTTTTTTAACATTGCAATTCTCTCTTTTTGTTGAAGCTCCCAAGGAAAAAAAGGGTAGCATGGAAGAAGTAAATTTAACTGAGGACATGGTAGTATTTTGAATCTGTAATTAGGTCAGATCTTTGATGTGTGCCTTAATGATGGAGTAGTTATGATCAGAATGTGGTCTTTGAATTGGGTTATTTGGATTAGAAGCTTTGTGGTACTTTAGCTCTTATATACCAAGCTAAATGACACCATTCTGAAAGAAATGGTGTGATAGCTTTTATTATAGTTTGAACTTGAATTTATGTTTGCAGAAATTAATTAAATACCCAGTTTTCATGCACAAGTGATATATGTGAAGCAGCTAAGCATTATTATTACATCATATCCTCTTTGTAATCAATGCAAATCAATTAAAATGATGTATTCAGTTAATTGTAACTCTTCCGCATATTTTTAAAATGATAAAATATTAAAGAATTCCATTTAATGAATGCTCAATTTGAGGTTCGAAGCTCACTTGAACCTTAAAATCAATCTAAACAGTGATAAAAACATCCTAACTTCAAACTATCATAAAATCCTAGAGAATTGAGCTTTTTAAATAAAATAAAATGCGAAAATAAAGCTCTCAATCTTATCTTTAATTTCGTCAAATAAAAAACATCTGTTGTGTATTCAAAAAAAGTATTTATTAGCTTTGAAGTAATCTACTTTATATCATTAGATATAATCATATAATAAAATCTGGATTATGCTCTTTTAAATTACTTTTGCTTTAATATTGAGCATAGTATACATATTAAAATTTTTACACCAATAGAAAGATAAGATTCTTAGCTTCATTTTGATAGTTTACAGTGTGAAAAAATATTAATTTTTCATTGAGTTATTAATGTTTTAAATATAAATTGTGTAATTAGTTACTTTTTCAAAATCGAACTGTGTTATGCTGCGACTTGAGCAGCATGTGCATTAGAAAATGGCCTAATCTCTAAAATAATGACCCATATGTACACCAAAAAGTTAACTCACACCATTTTGTTTGTGAATCAATGTATTTTGGACTGTATTTTGAATGGTTTGCTTTGTGTGTGAGCCCTTAGTTGCTGTGTTGACTCATTTTATCCATTAACACCAATAAACCCTGTTAACAGAGTGTATATTTTAACCTGAGAGATGGATTTTGTTTAAATCTGAGGTATTTTTGGTTGTTGCCATAGCTTTTAAAACTACTGTACCAGAGAAACAAAAATATCAGAAGATGCTAGTGGTGCATTAGGGCAAGTTCATGAAGTAGGGAAACTTACTAGAGGGTGTATTTTAAATAGAGTTATTAGTCTTTCAAAAACAACAACCTTTTTTTCTGAAACAAACTAAGAATATTTATGATGAGCCAAAGATAGGGTAATAGCATTTATAGCTTTGGGGCTGCCATTACTCTCCCTTGCAACTCATCATAAATATTTTTGGTTTGTAGTTTGTAGTAGCACTTAAGATATTTTCAGTAATACTATAAGTTGCAATTTTTAATTCTAATATTGATGACTTATTTTTTTTAAAAATCATCTAAGCCCAAGATCAATTAAAGTTTTGGGATTGATTGTATTTTAAGCTTTCTGAATAATTTGAATATAAATAGTGTGATTAAGTTATAAAATAATCAATTTGGCGCCTAGGCATAACAAGAAAAATAATGATCCAAGTGTTTTAGAAACAGAAAGTCTGAACTCTGTGGCCAGCATTGATTGGACAGCAAGCATGTCTAGGTGGCAATTCTTGGCTACTCACTGCTTGATTGCATTGATGTGCACAGGTTGAAGTAGTTTTGGCTGCCGCTTAGCCTTGAAAGATTTGGCAATTTACCCAGTGTTGCTGTACTTTTTGTTGATATTGCCAATATATCTGGCTATGACACCAAATTGGGATGCAATATCCCAAGCTGCCATTCCCCTGTTCAAGCAGTTGAGGAGAGCTTCACACCCATTATCTGTCAACCAATGCTGGCCCTTGGCAGGTACTGCGGCATCCTGGCTGGCAGGCTCAACACAGGGGATAGGGACCTTCATGTAGAAGGTGGGATCACTCTTATTTGTAGTGGTACTGTTGATGGTGGAATAGATAACAGGCACATATGGTTCCTCAGTTGTGACACAATGGCTGATAGGAGGTGTCAAAAATGCGGGGGCAGGAAGTGGCAACTCTTGGATCAAGAGTGCAGGGCCAGGTGACAACTGGGTACACAGTGGAGGTGTAAGTAACCTCAGTGTTCCCAGTGACCCTGGTGTAGGATGCTTTGGTAGTAGGCCTTGAGAGCAGCTTCTGTCTAGGATTCAGGCTGTATGATCTGGCTTGGGATGCAGGAGGTGGTTGGCTGGCAATGACACCTTGGGAGGCCTGTTTGTTGGCATGACTCCCTCAAGTTGGGTTCTGGGTCTGTTCTTGGACCCTTTGGAAAGCCCTTGTGGACAGGCTGTCCCGCGGGCTGGTGCAGGAGCTGGTTGGGAATGCAATTGACAATCTGTAAAAATAAAATAAAAAATATATATTGGATTAAATATGTATTTATTTTGATTTATTAATTTAGTTGTGGGTAGTTGTTTTCTCTTGATTTAGCCTTGAATAGTAACAGAATTTCTATATCCGTGATTTGAAGTGTATAATCTTGTATACTTTCCAGGTTTGGATCATTTTAAAGTTTAATCACTTTTTATGTCTAAACATGGTTAAAAAATTGAATAATTCATTTGATTTTATTCAGAGTGGAACTTATTTATTTGGGTTGATGTTTCCTAGTGTGCTTACTGTACATTCAATTTGGATTCCAGTTCCTGCAATTAATATCTGAGTTTACTAGTGACATTCAAAAGTGATTTGAAATTTGGTCCTTGGATTTGAAAATCCCGCAATTCCAAAAAACATAGTAAACTTAATGAAAATGGTTGATGGATTTGAACACTTCAAATCTGATTCCAGTTAATTCATTTTGTCCATTGGAAATATGCAGTTCAACTTGAACTTTGAAAAGTGTCTATGAGTTCCTGCATTTTTAAAAACCAAATAAAAATACTGTAAATTCAGAACCTGAACGTAAAAATGTGGGATTGTCAAATCCTTGGTTCAAATTTCAAATCACTTTTGCAGGATGTCCTTTTTTAATTAAATCTAATTATTTGTATTTTTATTTGAATTTTTAAAAATGTGGGAACTCATATACACTTTTCAAAGTTCAAGTTGAACTGCATATTTCCAATGGACAAAATGAATTAACTGGAATCAGATTTGAAGTGTTCAAATCCATAAACCATTTTCATTAAGTTTACTATGTTTTTTGGAATTGCGGGATTTTCAAATCCAAGGACTAAATTTCAAATCACTTTTGAATGCCACTAGTAAACTCAGATATTAATTGCGGGAACTGGAATCCAAATTGAATGTACAGTAAGAAGCTAGGACAAATCAACCTAAATCAAGAAGCCTCACTCTGGATAAAATCAAATGAAAAATCCAATCTCAACAACCATGTTTTGACATAAAATTAAGCAAAATGTAAAATTGTCTAAACTGTAAATGATGTATAATCTTCACTCTAAATCACTAATATAGCAACCAAAAAACCATTTAATGATATATGAGCTACCCTCCTGATGACGCAGAAATTTTTTAAAAGTTTTTTGGCTCCTGGCGTAGCCAGATCCAAAAAAATTCTTTTTGTGGAAGAAGGAGAGGTGGGAAAGATAAACCATCAGTTTATTACACTATGTATTCATGTATTGCTATTAAGGATACTTGATTACAGTATATTTTAAAAAACGCTAAAAATAAAATAGAATTATATGTTATAATCTATAATTCTATTTTATTATTAGCGTTTTTTAAAATCTACTGTAATCAAGCATCTAAATTTTAGCCGTCCTAAAATGGAATAGGGTGATTTTTGAGAATGCCTATGATTCCTAAAAGAATTAGCACAAATCCATTCTAGTGTTGCAACTGAACCAATTAGAGTTCAGTACTTGATTGGGGAAGACAACAGTTCAATAGAAAGAACAGAAATGAATAGAATAAGGTATTGTTTATTACAGAATATTGTGATTAATATACTATATGGAGAAAGCCACAAGGCCACAAGGGGGTGGCATAGTGGCATGTTCCATGTAAGGTTTGAAGCCAAGTAATAAATTGTGCAGGGATCAGCAGGTGAAATTTGCAGTGCTCCTAATTAGGAGAAAGTGTCTGCAGTTTGATACTGCCTTTGGATTGGTCTATGCTGTTAGATATGTCAAGGGGTGACTCTTCAAGCTCCCCCTGTGTATTGTAAGATACATTAGCAGGCAAGGAGAGAGACTCAGTTGCAATACTAGATCCTTTAGCATCCTTTTTGAGACACCCATAAATTATATTTATTTTGAATTCACCTCATTTTTGATTTGAAATTTGGTTCTTGGATTTGACAATCCTGTAATTTCATATTTGTTAATTTTTACATGATGTCTATGATTTGTTTGACATACAGGAAATCTCAAACCGTACATCAGAATCCAACATTTCTGATTCATGTATCCCGCATTTGTTTGCTGTGTTTTGACTTTTGTTAGTTGAGTTATCTGTCAAGGGATTCTAAATTGCTAATTTAAATAAATCAAAAAAAAGTAAAATTAAATGGTTGATTTTATTAAAAATTTAATTTTCACTCAGCTGAGTTGCCCAAAAAAGTGATTTGAAATTTGGAGCAAGAATTTGACAATCCTTCATTTTTATGTTTAGATTCTGAATTTACAGTATTGATTGTTTGATTTGTTTTGATATTCTATGCTTTTATTGTCTGTTTCAGTTGCTATGTGGGTTTTTTGTTGGATTGAGTTTTTCACTTTAGTGATGAAGCTCATTTTTTCAAAAACTATAGTAATTATAGTAGCTTTGCTTTGTGACTGAAATCAATTTTTTAGTTATTGGAATATTTCTTGTTGAACCATCATTAATTTGTTCTCAGTTTCTATAAGTCATTGTGTGGCTGGACATTTTTGCCAATTAGCACACATTTTCTGTGAAATTGTTTCAGTGAGCCAGCCTGCAGCAGATTCAGGGGAACTTGCAGGCAGACACCCCTGGACCCAGAGGGAAGAGTCTACCACAGAATGGGAGCTGACTTTTTAATATAGGAGATATATTTTCCAAGCAAAGCCCAGGGATCATTAGTTGGCACCATAGAATCAACTAGTTTGGCAAGTTTTATGTAGAGGACACCAAATAACTAGGTTGAAGTTGTTCATTGGCAATCATAGATTCTTGCGTGCAATTGGGCTGCAGGGTCATGGAAGGATTCATAGGCACTAAGTAGGCGGGAAGATAGTTATATTTGTCCCAGAATACTAATGATTGCTTAATATACCAGGTGCCCTCAAATCTAATGAGTCCAGGTTCTCATGTTCTGGCTTCAGGGTCTGTTATTAGAATTTCTTCCAAGGTGAACTCTGAATAGGCAGGATTGGTGTAATATTCTTTGAAATGTACCAGGTTGTAAGGTGCTCCTGGGGGACAGTATAACTTGGGGAGCTGGTATGCAATTTCTTGGGGTTGGCTGGTGAAAGGGGCGGAGCCAGAGAAATTAATCTTTAAATGAAAAAGTGCTAAAATTAGGCATTCAATGACCCAAGAGAACTAGAGGTTCATAACACTTCTTTATGAAAATGGAAATGAGCAACTTTCTGGTGGCCCCAGAGTATAATTATGCCCATCTATCATAGAAAAAAATTTGCAAAATTTCTTTAGACTGGGTGATAGCATTTACCAGTTTTTGGAAATCTTTGGTGGTATCAGAAATTGTTAGCATATCATTGGCCAGGTTTGGGTGAATAATCTCAATTTCTCTCTTTGCAATATAGGATTTGTCATCATCTGACAGGCCTTGTTTTCAGGGTAACTTATGCAGTGCTCCATTGGTAGGATCCTGTTTGGTCACAGAGATACTATCTGTCAAGATTTTGGGATATTGAATAATTAACAGATTCAATCAATTAATGCGGGCCAGCTGTCAATCATCTTTAGAAATGGTTTCAACAGAATGACACAGGCCGCAGGCTGCAGGACCAATGAATCAACAACCAAATCATATCCTGGTATCAATAAATTCATGCATTGCAATTAATGAATGGAACATGCAATTACTTCTCATTGATTATTTCCCTTTATCAAGCACCTCAAACATGTTTCTCATAATAATTACTATTCTAGACTTTAATTGTATCCTAGAACAAGGGCTGTCATATGGGCCATCATCTGAAACAATTCTAGAAGAATTCATCATGGACTAGGCTGTCAGGACAAACACTCTAAGATAAAAGGCCCTGAGCCTATTATATTAGAGTAGCTCTGAGTAGATACAGTATAGTGTAACAATAATCTCTGTCAACTAATAGCCAGTCAGGCTAGCTAGCCCTGGAATTTAGCCCAGGCAGACAACTACTCTTCTCATACCAAGGGATAGTTGTACAGCATCAGAGAGGATACTGAGCTGTGGAAGTTGTCAAGAAATCTTCCTTTGCAAACCACACACATCCAAGGTTGGGCCCTCTGCCGCAATGCCCTAAAGCTACTTCAGTCTCTTCTAGCGTTATGAGCTAACTCAGATAAACGCAGGTAGCCAGGCCAACCTCAATATCAGTTGTCTAATAAAGAGTTGATATTCTGAATCCTTTCCCTATTTTGATTTTAATTAAGTGGAGAGCAAAAGATCATAATCTCACCATACAGTACTAATTTCTATAGTAAAATATAGGGATAACAAACTGTGAACCGTATTCATAAGTAGGAAGAACTGTCCCAAATCCTTTGGGCTTTGGGCCCAGTAATGTTGAAACAGCAGGCTCAACCTGCCAGCAAGGTTCCAAGTAAGCGGGTTTGTGACCCGCAATCCAATTATCCAGTCACTTGGAGCCAGACTAGGAAGTCAACTCAAATTTCCAAAACCAACAATATGAACAAATGATGATCCCTTACAATGGATACTTTGTTTTGGCGCTTGACTCATTACTAGGATCAATCCACCCCTTTACCATCCTACGTGTGATCTATACAATCATGTTCCTGTTATTCATGAATCACATTAACTATATAATCACTATCTCTCAATAAAGAATATTATCTAGTTTATAAATATGTTCCCCTTGTAACTCTGCTAAAACAGCACAGTTACAACATTGATAGCACAGGTAGTTTTTCCATCTTACCTTATCTTGTAAAATTTCTCCTGTTACCTGTACCTGCCGCGGCCAATAAATCCTCAATAGAATCATGTCTGGCCTCCCAACAGACTGGACACTGTACGCACCTGGTGCCAAGATACTTGATGGGTTTGTCCTCTACCAGAACATGGTGATATCACTCCCCATGTTCAATGCCCTGTCAGCACAAGAGTTCTTCCAGGCTCCCTCCGCTATGCCTTATGCAACTGATGAAAATACCATGCCAGCCTACATAGCCCAAAGACTTCAAAGTGCTGCCCTGGAATCCTTTGCCAAGGCCAACAACAACACCACTACATGGATCCAATCTTTCCAAAGCAAACTGGCCCAAATGGAATGCCCACAGCAATTCTGGATTGTGGAGATCTCCATCTAACTGACTCATGACGCTGGCACCTGGTGCAACAAATGGCATGAAAAACACACCAAAAAGGACTAGAATGCCTTCAAACAAGACTTCTTGGCAAGATTTGTGCTTAAGGACACTGCACTCATGATTATATGCCAAGTAAATAACCTAACTCAGACAGGCACTGTGAAGGAACTCACCTGCGCCTATGAGGAACTCCAACTATGTGCACCCTCTGACATGGCCTTTGACACCCCAGCCACACACGCCATGTACTACGACACACACAAGTTGCATGTAATGAGACACGTGAACCTGGATCAAGTGACCAATCTACAGAGTCTGTATTGCAAAGCAGAGAAAGAAGAACAAACATCCATTGCTCTCCACAAGGTGCAAACCAGAAAACAAGAGAGACCCAAAGTCTCTCATCCAGCTGGTGTTCTAATTGACGACCCCCTGGGAACAACAGAAGCAGCACAAACCATAAGCCCACAAGTTCAAATGGACATGGAAACAGGAACAGTGGCCAGTCAAACTGTACCCATTTCTGTATCACTGCTACACAAGGCAACTAAGACAAGGAAAAAGCCCAGGGAGAGTATTAAGCAAGCCAAGCTCTCCCTGTACAACTCCTGACCTGCCCAATGATGAATACCAACCTGAGGATGTGGACCAGTGTCCAATGATCCAAGTGCCCTCAGAGGACCCTGTGGGGTTCCTGTCCACCAGTCCCCAAAGTGTGTCCTGGATTGTAGCCAGGGACCGGCTGGAAGGGATTGTCATTCTCTAGTAAGGGAAAATGTATCTTGGAAATATGTATAGGGGTTGAAATGGGCTTTTATTCACTCTCAGAAGGAAGATCCCCTAAGAAACCTTCTGGTATATGGCCCAGGGGGTCAAGGAAACAATATGTATTTTCCAATACTTAGAGTCCTCCAACAATAACTTGGACTCCTTGTACTTGGTCTTGGACTCCTGCACCTTAGCCTTGGACGTCTGCTTCTTAAACTTGGACTCCTGCTTCTTAAACTTGGACTCTGGCGCCGCACTTAGGATCCAGCTTCTTATTCTTGGGCTCCTGCTCTGTTATATTGGGCTGTATCCGTCCAACCAAGCTCCTGCTGGTGATCAAAAGGCTTCCAAAACCTCGTGGCAGAAACTCAGAAGGCCTCAGAAAGATCCCGTCAAAGACCCAGAAAGACCTCCAAAAGACCTTCCAAAAGACCCTGTAACTTTCCAGCCAGCCACCTTTTTATAGTGTCCTTTTCCTAACGGTTCTGCCTTCAAAATGGCTTTCTTCAGAAGCTTAAACCATTGCTGCTCACTTTTTCCCATAATAACTTAAGCTTACATACTTACTTTCTCAAAATCTTAAAGTATTAATTCACTATTTCCTTGCTTATACTTTAAGCTTTTGGCTTCCAACCAATCATTTTCATCAGTAAACCTGCCAGAACTCAACCAATGAATACAGAGCGCAGAAATAGACCATTTCTGAAGTTCCAAGGGATCCAACTATGAAAATAATTTCCACAGCTCAAACCGCTCAAATTGACAACTCTTTGCGCACCAAAGTGTTAACTGGTCCATTATTCCAGCACCATTTCTTCCTGCATTCAACCTAAACCCATTTAAATAGTAGAATACTATTTAAACTGTTCTTTCTGGACCTCTTCAAAATTTTCCCCATATATTTACAAATATTGTAAAATTCAAGGAAAACGTTCCATCAAAACAACTTTGTATCCAGCTCTCATAGCAACATACCTTCATCTATCCTAGGAACTTAATAAATAATATCTTACCCACACTTCTATCCATATTCCTTCTTGATTTTAATACTAAACCAAGGCAAAACATTTCACATCTTCCCACTTTGGCAAATCAATTTGGCAAAATCTTGGCTTATTTCTCCGAACCACCAGTTCTTCATCATCCTCTTCTGATCCTTCAGCCAGATCCTGTATCATGAACAGCTAATCCTGCATCATGATCTTCAACCACATCTTCCAGCTCTTCAGCTTAACCAGCAATCAGTTTATCTCAGTCAACAAACAGCCTATTCCAGGCTCCAAACAGCTCATTCCAGTCTTCCAACAGCTTATCAGTCCTCTGGCTACTCCTTTATCATGACCAGCTACTCCTGCATCATGATCCCTGAGCCCTTTCACTTATCCTCACTAGGAACCATCTTGGTTCCACCTTCACAATGAACCATTTTGGTTCCAAACTTCAATATGAACCAACACTCCCTCAACTAGTCTTCACTGTGATCAAACAGTCCTTCTTACTAGTCTTCTCTGCTGATTCTGTGAACCACCTTGGTTCTTTATCTCAGTCCCTGTTACCAGAGCCTGTAGATCCAGGCATGAGTCTACATTAAACTGGCATTTGACTGGGCCCTTGCAAGTGGTACTCGACTTAGGCCATTCAACCATAGATCAATGTCTATGCGTTGTCTTTACTCACCCAGGTGATTAAGTCTGAGCTTTCAGTCACAGAGTAATCAGCTCTACTTCCCAGAGGCCTGATCACACCAAGTTCTGCAGCTGCTTCTCCAAGAAAAATGCCTTGGTGACACCTCCAAGCAGATCTATACCCTCCAATGTTCACTTTGGGTTCTCCCCCCAAAGCTCCCATAGGGGAATAAACAAGGACACCCTACCAGTCTGTTAGGTAGGATGCTTGCTCACAGGCCTCCTGCAAGTGTATCAGGGTACATAGAGCCCTCAGAGCTCTTCCCCTCCCTGGCAGCCCGCGTTACCTGCCAGGGGTCCAAAACCTTCTCCCCCCAGACAGACAAAGTTCCCTGCTTGATATCTCAGTCTTTACCCTTCTGCAGCCACAGTTATCTGCAAGGTGAAGCACTATATCCCAAAGCAGCCAATATCTTCTGCTGGGTGGAGGCAACATCTGCCTCTGGTAGTCCTTTGTTACCTACCAGCCAGGCCTTACTTACCCTAGTAGTCCTATGTTACCTACTAGGTCTTTACCTACAACAAACAACCAAACTTTTGCTTGGCCAACATTAGCCCCGCCTGCAAACCACCAAACATGTAGACTGTCACAGACCCGGTGCTTTACACCATTGCCAGACACCCCAATAAACTGATGTTTTACCCTTTCTGCTTTCACAGTTACACAGGCTTGGCACTCCTGGACTTGGGCGCGGACCAAACCCTAGTCAACAGCAGCTTTGTGGACAAGTTCAAGCTAACCACTAATCCTTTGTGGATTAAAAACGTGGTTTTAGCTGATGAACATCACATTGCTGTGACAAGGGAGACCGCCCCCTTCTCTGTCATATTCAAGAACTTGCACTCCACCATCCAAGGCCCTGTCATTGACTTTCCCAAGTTTGACATTGTATTGGGTTTGGATTGGCTGAGAAAGAATAACCCCCACATGGACTGGGCAACCTCAGTATTGACCATCAAACACAAAGGCGTCAACCACCAGATCTACCCTGACTCAGTGGACCAACTCCTACGTGACCATGTCTTTGTGTTCATTACAGAGACCCTGGACAAAAGAGAGAACCTCAAGGCAATTGACTGGGACTCCTGCCAGTACAAGAGCATACATTTCAAAGACCACCAGGATACCACTATGCCTCAGGATAGCAAAATTGTAGCCCGCCATCCAGAAATCTTCAAGGAAGCTCTACCCAGGTTGCCTCCAGAAAAGCATATCCAACTCTCCATCCAACTCAAGGGAGCTTTACCCAAGGCGTGTCCCATCTATTACCTGACCCCAAACAAGGACAACACCCTATGTACTTACCTCAAAGAGGCCTTGGAGAAAGGACTTATCCATCCCTCACAATCTCACTTTGGGTGTCATGGCCTGCCATGACATAGTAGTTTTGGAAAGTCGCGTTTCAAAAGCTTGGATCAATAAAGCTACTTCTTGCCGTCAGAAAGCTACCTTGATGATCTCTCTAGGTACCCTAGATCAAAAGTTATGGCAATTTAAAGAGCCGTGTTCAAAAACCCTGTCAGCATGTCCCAAAATGGTCGCAAGATTGGATTTCAAATCAATACAAGCAACAATTAGTAAGCGGGCAAATTCAAGTATATCTCAGCTTCCAGTGATCAGTTTTGGACGTTCTTACGCTCAAATGAAAGCCCCAGATGAGGAAAATCCATCCAAAGTATTTTTAGATGATCAACTGAGGCAGACCGCGAAGTTTGAACCTGGCCAAAAGAATATGACTAGAATTAGTCAGCTGATGTTTCAAACTTTTAGCATGACCCTCCAGATAGAGAGACAAGGACCTTCTGGAAGAATCTAAAAGACCAATGTAAATGGTATAAAAAGAACCTAGTTCCCCTTTTCCCCATTATGATCATTCTTGGTCTAAATAATAAATAAAGGACTTCTCTTAGACTATAGTTTAAATGGATCAGAGTTGGGAGCCCTTGGGCCCTGACATTTGGCTGCTGTGGTGATCCACATGTGTGTTGTTTTGCAGGTGAGGGTTGGTTTGGCTTCAAATAAAGACAATATGCTGAAGAGTGACAATGTGTGGTTAACTGGTGACACTGTAAGCTAGTAGGTAACATAGGGCTACTAAGGATAAGTGGGGTGAGCCTAGTAGGTAACATGGAACTACTAGGGTAAGTAAGGCCTGGATGGTAGGTAACATAGGACTACCAGAGGCAGATGTTGCCTCCACCCAGCAGAAGGAATTGGCTGCTTTGGGCTATAGTGCTTCACCTTGCAGGGAACTGTGGCTGCAGAAGGGTGAAGACTGAGATAGCAAGCAGGGAACTTTGTCTGTCTGGGGGAGAGTAGGTTTTGGACCCCTGGCGGGTAACGCGGGCTGCCAGGGAGGGGAAGAGCTTTGAGGGCTCTATGTACCCTAATACGCTTACAGGAAGTCTGTGAGCAAGCATCCTACCTAACGGACTGGTAGGGTGTCCTTGTTTATGCCCCTATGGGAGCTTTGGGGAAACCCAGAGTGAGCATTAGAGGGCATAGATTTGCTCAGAGGTATCACCAAGGTGGTTTGCTTGGGGAAGCAGCTGCAGAACTTGGTGTGATCAGGCCTCTGGGAAGTAGAGCTGATTACTCTGTGACTGAAAGCTCAGACTTAATCACCTGGGTGAGTAAAGACAACGCATAGACATTGATCTATGGTTGAATGGCCTAAGTCGAGTACCACTTGCAAGGGCCCAGTCAAATGCCAGTTTAATGTAGACTCATGCCTGGATCTACAGGTTCTGGTAACAGGGACTGAGATAAAGAACCAAGGTGGTTCACAGAATCAGCAGAGAAGACTAGTAAGAAGGACTGTTTAATCACAGTGAAGGCTAGTTGACAGACTTTTAATTCATATTGAATTGTTGGAACCAATGTGGTTCAGTGTGTGGAAGGAACAAAGGAGGTTCCTAGTGAGGATTTGTTGAGGAACTGGTTGAGGAAAAGCTGAAGGACAAGAAGATTATGGTACAGGACTAGCTGATTATAATGCAGGATGGCCAAAGGACCAGAAGTTTGTGCTGAAGAGCTGATGAGCTGAGAGGATGTGAGTGCAGGACCAGGAGATAACCTGAAGAAACTAGCCAGACTGGATACAGAGGCTGGAAGAACTGTTTTAGTGTCTTTTGGGAGGAAAATAGATTAAAAAGAAGCAGTTAAATAATAATCAAATACTGCCTGATTATGATTAAAAAAGGATTTAATATTATATAATGAAAAAGAAAGAAAAGGAAATATAATATATAGTTTATTAAAACTGTAAATTTATTTAAAAAGAAGAATTGAGAAAGAAGGGAGCCAGAAAGAGGCCGGAAATGGAACAGAGAAACTATGAGGGCAAAAGAGCAAATTTTGCCAAGAACAACTAGGAGAGGCAAAAAGACAAGCAGCAAGCGGGTTTGAAAACAAAACGTTAAGAGAAACACAGAGAAACACAGAGAAACGTTAAAAACCAAGGGGTCAAAATTTGCCTAAGTAAAACATATGTGGAAGCACTTGAGATTTGCCAGGAAAACATGACAGAAATCACGGCAAAACCGTTCAAAACACGGAGCAGTTGTTTACCCAGAGCAAGACAGCCTCAGGTTTAAACCAGGGTCAAGAGCAAGTCATCCAGGGAAACTTTTTTGGCAAAACCGTTGAATCAAGGCGTGTGATTGGCTGCGAGCCAAAGTCTATTTGATCAGTGTTTTAAGGGCTTTAACTTAAGAGTTAAAGCCTAAAAAATGAGGAGCAGAAGCAAAAAATTCAGGGCTTTCATTGGCTGAAGTAAGTTTTAAAGCTTAATATATTATAGAAGGAGAAAAACTGGATAGTTTAAGCTTTGAAAAACCAGAGTTCTAGGAGAGGTTTTTGGTCTGAAACAAGGGGCTATAAAAGGGAGAGCTATCTGAGACTCTTCAAGGACTGGATCAAGTGGATTACAAAAGCCACAAGAGCTACAGAAGGAGCCAAAGACCAAGAGTAGGAAGCCAGAGCTAGAACAGACCGCAGGAGCCCAAGATCAGAACACAGAAGCCCAAGACCAAAATGCAGGAGCCCAAGACAAAGGAGCAGGAGCCAAAGACCAAGTAAAAGGAGTCCAAGAGATTGTTAAAGAACTCCAAGTACTGGCACAAACCCTCATTATTCCCTATCCTAAGGCCATATATCAGAAGGTTTCTAAGGGGATCTTCCTTCTGACCGTGAATAAAATGCCTATTTCAACCTCTACCCAGATTTCTCGCGTTAAAAAAGGATAAAAGTTCTATGAGTCAATTATCCCAAATTTTCTATCCTAGCCCAGGGGACAAGGAATCCTATCACCTAGGGTGCAGGAAGTTTGCCTCTAGTAAGTCTGCCCAGAAGGA
Source organism: Entomophthora muscae (assembly GCA_014839935.2). Classification (NCBI taxonomy): domain Eukaryota; kingdom Fungi; phylum Entomophthoromycota; class Entomophthoromycetes; order Entomophthorales; family Entomophthoraceae; genus Entomophthora; species Entomophthora muscae. The sequence goes on from QTSX02006490.1 coordinate 17,925, forward strand.
GTGGGAAAAGGTGACTAGGCATCTTGAAATGACGGATAGAGGAAGAGAGTTTATTGGGGGAGAGTTTACTAGACTATTACAGGATTGGTATTGGCCTACAGAAGGGTTGGCGCCTGCTGAAGTACAAGTGTATGGTGGAGATGCTTGCCTAGTGATTGTAAAGGTACTGGAAGAGTTTGCTCTTATGCAGGCCAAGTATAAGCTCCTAACCAACCATTCACCACTGTTGGAGAATGACAACTCCTCCAAGCTGGTCCCTGGCTATGACCCAGGACACACTTTGGGGACTGGTGACCAGGAACCCCACAGCTGCTGTATACTTTGTGGTCAAGAAGGATGGCACCCTGCGCCTAGTCACAGATTATTGAGCCCTAAATAAAGTTACCATCAAGAATTATTATCCACTGCCGCTCATTGGTAACCTCTTTAATGCCCTGGGCAGCACTACAGTCTTCTCCAAGATTAACCTAACTGCAGGCTGGAATCAGATCCGTATCAAGGAGGAAGATATCCCCAAAACAGCCTTTTTCACCAAGTACGGCTCATATGAATGTGTGATGCTCAATTTTGGTAGACAAACGCCCTGTCAACCTTTGTGACCTTAATAAACAAGGTGTTTGCTCCTCACATAAGCAAACATGCCTTAGTCTACCTGGACAACATTATTGTCTATAGCCCCTTGGTAGAACAGCACCATAAGGACTTAGAGACAGTCTTTGCTACCCTGGCACAACACAAGCTGCTAGCCAAACCCTCCAAATGCCAGTTCTTCTGCAAACAACTGCTTTTCCTAGGACACATAGTCTCAAAAGACAGTATTAAGCCCAACAGTCAGAAGATACATGCCATCTGCAAACTCCACCACCTAAAGACAAGTTGGAACTCTGCAAATTCTTAGAAATGATTGCCTAAGTACACTGTTTTATACCTGACTGTGGCGTCTTGACTGCACCCCTGTCCGCCATAACTGGCGCCGAATCCAAGTTTGTATGGACCCCCCAATGTGACCTTTGCTTTAGGTGTCTCAAGGAAAAGCTCACAACAGCACCTATCCTGAAGTACCCTAAATGCAATGGGGAGTACCAAATGGAAACAGACGCCTCAGACACATCCATTGGGGGAGTACTACAAATTAAAAACAATAATGGTGACTTCCTGCCTGTAGCCTAAAAATCACAGAAACTGACAGACAGCAAGTGTCAATACCCTATACACGACAAGGAGTTGTTGGTAATTGTACACTGCCTAGTCAAATGGTGTTGCTATCTGGAACAACAGAAAGAATTTACAGCATTGATTGACCACAAGTCACTCATATATTTCAAAACCCAAGCAAACCTATCCCGCCGTCAGGCCTGCTGGATGAAACTCTTGGAGAGATTCAATATGCTCATACAATACAAGCCTGCTCCAGAACTTGCCATGGCAGACACACTCTTGTGCCTGTACATCCAAGCCACAAGAGGAGAGAATGGGCTCAACCCAGACTGGCCCCTCTTGGTACTTTGGACAAAGGACAAAGGTTCCCCCCTGGCACTACAGACATAACAAAGGAAATAGTCATTAAGAACAAGCACTTATTTGCAGACGTTTATGGAACCTTATATCAAAAAATATCTGACAGAACCACCATTCCTTATGTTCCCACACATCAGCAAGTTGACACCATCCTACGTTACCATAGAGACCTAGGGCACACAAAAAGTTGCAACCTCTACAAATTCCTTAAACACAAAGCATGGTGGCCAACCCTGTACCGAGATGTTCAGGAAGTCTTGGACCAATGCAAAGCATGTGAGAAATTTGCAAGAAGCAAAGCCCCACCTAAGTCAGTACTACTTATTTGCATGCAACTATCCTTCAAGGTATGGGCCCTAGACATTGTAGGCCCCATGCCACAGAAGCATAATGAAAAGAAGTACATCATCACCGCAATAGACTTTACCACATGATGGCCAGTGGCACAAGCAGTAAAGACACATATTGGCAATGATGTGCGGCAATTCATAGGAAAGGAAATCATCAGCAAGTTTAGAAAGCCAGAACTTCTGAAAACTGACTGTGGCAAAGAATTGACCTCCAAAGATACCAGCATATACCTCACCAAGAATGGGGTCCAACACACAGTGACAACACCTTACCACCCTCAGGTTAATGTATGTATGGAACAGCTAAATGGCAGCCTTGTGCAAGCCTTGGCCAAGCTCACCTCTGGAAGACCTGAGGACTGATACAAGCAGCTACTAACTTCACTACTTGTATGCCAGACTTGTGTGAACGGATCCACCGGGAAAAGTCCTTTTGAGTTAGTATATGGCACACAGCCCAATATCATCCAAGCATTGTCAGGACCAAAAGTTGGAAATTCCAAGCAAGGTTCCTCCCGCTCAGATCCCCAGGTCATAGAGGCCAATAGTGATCAAACAGAAAGAGAAAACAAGTGTCTACAAAAGACATTTGTCCCCATCCAAAACAGACACAAGGCCAGCAACAAATTTTGGGTCATGAACATTGGCAAAAGTAAACTACAACCCGAGAAAGTAGGCCCAGCAATCATCTTAAAGGTAAACAAAAACAACACTTACCTTGTGCAAGGACTCAGAAAATGTAAACAAGACAAGGTCCTCCACCATGATTGTCTGATACCCTGCAAGGCAAGACAGAAACAGTATGAGACTGTCCTACCTGCCACGGAACAACAGTTAGTCCAGTATGGCGCCTGGGCTCCTGACAACTTCCCTGACAACCTGTCCTCAGAGGAGGCCGACCTTCAGTTGGGGGGTGTTGAAACAGCAGGCTCAACCCGCCAGCAAGGTTCCAAGTAACCAGGTTTATGACCCACAATCCAATTATCCAGTCACTCAGAGTCAGACTAGGAAGTCAACTCAAATTTCCAAAGCCAACAACATAAACAAATGATGATCCCTTACAATGGATACTTTGTTTTGGTGCTTGACTTATTACTAGGATCAAGCCACCCCCTTCACCATCCTATGTGTAATCTACACAATCATTTTCCTGTTATCCATGACTCACATTAACTATATAACCACTATCTCTTGATAAAGAATATTATCTAGTTTCTAAATATTTTCCCCTTGTAACTCTGCTAAAACAGCACAGTTACGACAGTAAGACTTGGTTCTTCTGCAAACAACAAAGTATTCTGGGCCGCAGGTTACGCCAAAGCCACAGGTTCTCTGTACTTTCCTAATGTTAGAAGACTTAGGATATCATCTGGTGAATGATAAAATACTATGGTCCACAGATATCCTGATACTATCCAAGGGGATGTTTCTGTTTTTTTAGGCTAGAGAAATCCATAAAAGATTATGGTTTGAATGTAGTTTGTGCCTCATTGGTTGGTTTGGAGGTTGTCAGAAAATCTGCTCCTGGTTCATGTGGCAAAAATTGACAGAAAATAAGAAGCAGTCTCCATGTGATGGGAAATCACTACCCAAATCCACATAGAGTTGATGATAACCACCAACAAAGCTTCAAATACTGTTTTGTAAAATTTTCAAAGGATACACTGGGGTTCAACAAGATGATTAAACCTAACCAAAAAAGTCCTAGATAGATTGCCTGAGAAAGGATTAAAATATCTTCAGCATAAAACTCTGGGCATTGAGAAGGTGTAACTGTCTTGGCTTCAGATTTAGCAGGAAAGACACCAAGATTGTGTGACATTAAAGTAACATTAGAAAGCACTGACAACAAAGTACCCAAGGCAGGGCCCCATCTTTCAGTAATGGTTTGACTTAAGTTCAAGTTATACTGGATGTAGCAGAGTAGACCCACTGCTGGATGCATTGTAAAATAAAAGTTATACCAGGAGAATAATGTTTTATTGGGTAATTTAGGGAGGACTCAACTCTTAAGAGTTGAACTGTGAAAATTTTCCAATCTGTTCCAAAATTTTGACTAAGCAATACCACTTGGATTCATGGCTCCTATTCCATCCACATCATCTAACAATTACTTTGTCCAGTTTGCAAAAAAACCCTTGAGTGATTAATTCTGTCAACTGTCCTGTAAATGAGGTTGTATCAAGTGACTCTCAGATTATGTCTATTTATCAGTGTCAACTTGCACGGGTGATCAAATCCAGCTGACAAACCAGAGCGGCAGTAACTCATTTCTGATCAACAGTTTGGTTCAAATCTGACAATTTGGTTAACTTGGATATTGGTTTACCCAACTTCTGAGCTTTGCAATTAGGACAGGTAATATCAGGCATTATGGACACTACCATGACAGTTCAAGCCCAAAAAACACAGGTGGCTGGGCAGCAGGGTCTGCAGGCTGGTGGCCCACGGGAGGTCAGGGTTTGAATCCTGGGAATGATGATCTATCTTGTGAATTAAAAACAGATGACTGTCACATGTGACAAATAGGCTCATCTTTACTCCAAAAAAATGGGATTTGTTTAATGACTAAACCAATTTGTTCTGAATTGAACCATTTTTGTTTATCTTACCATGTTATAAAACTACTGTATAGTTTTCTATGCACAACTTTAGTTTTCTTTAATATAACTTCGGTTTGATCATCTCAACAGCTCTGAAAATTACAGTATACACTCAATGATATTTTTGAATTTTTATGCTGAGATTAATTATATTGCATGATTTTTTTAAAAAATATATTATTTAGAGATGATTTTTAAAAAAAGTAATTTGAATCATTTTATATATAAGTGCACATCCCAAGCATAACTACAAAATTAGAAATACAATTTAGTGAAGTATTCCCATCAAGTTTAGCAAAAATGATTCCTTTAAAAAATATTCTTTTATTTTACAACTTCACAAAAATATAGAGCTGAGCTGCAGCTTTAAAATAAGCTATTAAGCATCAATATTGGTTTAGTTTTTCATGTGTACCAAGTGTGAGTTCAGATGGATCAAATTGAGTCTAGGCCTTTGATTATGCCATTAGCCCAATTCCGGCATTTCACTCTAAATCTTGGCATGTAGATCACGTAAAACTATCATGTTTGGTATCATTTTGATCAGAAAAATCCGAAAAAATTATCTAGGTACTCTAAATTTTATAGAGATCGTTTTATTGAATATTAATATTATTGCTGCTAGTAAACTTCACTGACATACTTATTAGGATGATACAATGGTAAGCAGGATTAAATCTGAAACAATATTTATCCGCCAGATCAGGTGATGTGCTGAGTGTAATATTCTATTATTGCGATTTAAAATAAATAAATTCGAAATTTGAAAGCCAACTATCTTTTACTTAAAATGATATTTATCTATTTTAAATGAATATTTTTTAAATTGAGTAAGCCCTCTTTTTGTCGATTAATTCATTCCTCAGTAATTAGTCTAACCATCTAGTTATCTTAAAGTATCTCAAACAACTGGTTGCTCCTTTTCCGATTTTAATCCACATATTCTGAAGTTGGATAAGCTACGCATATAAGCCGCTAAAAAATGGTTACATTGGTTGAACCAAATTTTAAAAGAAATAATTAATAAATAAATATTTATTAATGTTTGAGTGCATATATTCTCACTTCGATATAATTTAGGCCACACTCCACTTCTTCAAGCTACATGCTTTCAACAATGCATCTAAGGGATTGCATGTAAGGATGAACCAAATTGAGCCTTTAGCTTGACCATCAACCTTAACTTTTTAAATAATATGGAGCAATCGATTTAATTCAATCTCTTACGGCTTGAGCACATTTGAGGTGACATTACAGACAGACAGACAGACCTCCCTTTATATATATTAACGATTATTTAACTCAGGGATTTATGGATTAAAATTGAAAGAGAACAACCGATTGTTTAGAAATAATATTAAAATTTGGACTGATTTGCTATACTTTTATATACTGGATATTTAAACTCTATGCCAAGGCTTGACTTTACTAAAGAAAAAAGAGCTTACTCAATTTAAAAAATATTCATTTAAAATAGATAAATATCATTTTAAGTAAAAGATAGTTGGCTTTCAAATTTCGAATTTATTTATTTTAAATCGCAATAATAGAATATTACACTCAGCACATCACCTGATCTGGCGGATAAATATTGTTTCAGATTTAATCCTGCTTACCATTGTATCATCCTAATAAGTATGTCAGTGAAGTTTACTAGCAGCAATAATATTAATATTCAATAAAACGATCTCTATAAAATTTAGAGTACCTAGATAATTTTTTCGGATTTTTCTGATCAAAATGATACCAAACATGATAGTTTTACGTGATCTACATGCCAAGATTTAGAGTGAAATGCCGGAATTGGGCTAATGGCATAATCAAAGGCCTAGACTCAATTTGATCCATCTGAACTCACACTTGGTACACATGAAAAACTAAACCAATATTGATGCTTAATAGCTTATTTTAAAGCTGCAGCTCAGCTCTATATTTTTGTGAAGTTGTAAAATAAAAGAATATTTTTTAAAGGAATCATTTTTGCTAAACTTGATGGGAATACTTCACTAAATTGTATTTCTAATTTTGTAGTTATGCTTGGGATGTGCACTTATATATAATAATATTTAAATTATCTTTTAAGAAAGCATTTAACATAGAAATTTAATTAAACACATGATAAGCAACCCCAGCCTGAGAATCCAATAAAATATATTGAATTGATTTATTAAATCCAACTTTATATCTGTCCTCGGACGGGCAACCAATCACCTGGTGTATATTCGATTGATAGCTAGGTAGTTTAGCCAATCACAGTCGGATATATATTTTGTGGTCAGGTTTAGTGGATGTTAATTTGCTAAGTTGCCTTGAAAATAGGTGGATTATACGCAAAGACTGAGCTTATTGCTCCACTCGTGATTTTCTTTGTTAAGCTTTTTGGGCACTGCTCAGGGGCTAATTGGATGCTATAAAGTCTGGCGATTGTCACAGATCCTTGGGGCAGTTTCGATCTGCCAGTTGATTAATAGCTACTGCTGTTGTCTGGAGGTCGATTTATATGAAAATGGCATTTTGAAATCCCGGATTGGAATTCAGTCATGGCTTTAAATTTTGCTGATCACGTTGTCATGAAGTCAAACGGATAATGGTGGCGTTTGATTGGCTTACCCCGGCAATAATGTCCCGAGATAAAGCCCTAGTCATGTTGAAACAAACGAAAATGCTTCAAAGAAAGGGTGATTCAAAGTAAGGGTGCATTCGGGAGCCATCGAAGTTGTTCAAGAACTTCCCTCCTTTAGGCACAGAATTCTCGTGCAAGTCTCCCAGCCTGGGATCCCATTCCAGCATTTAATTTATTCACGTCTTGATAATATCGGCTACTTACTATTGATCCCACACTATATATAGTCTTAAATAATTCTTATTCAACATCACAACTCAAGACGTCCCTTGTCTTTCTTTTTTGTCCAAATATCCTCAAATTACAGTACGTCTGATTGAACTCGCATTTTATTATTTTGCTTCTATATCCTTCTGCAGCTATTAACTTTGGTTTTTAGTTGTTCGCGTTTTTAAAGCATGTCCTTACTATGGAAACCCTTTTCAAAATCAATGCGAGTTCTTAATCGACTCAACTCTAATAAGAGAGACAAAGAAGATCCCCTGAACCAGGACATGATAAGGAGTTTAGCTTCTAACCATGAACAAGTCCAGCAGCGTATTTTCACCAAGTGGATAAACATGCAACTTGAAGGTTCTGGAATCAAAATCACCTCAGTCGAAAAAGATCTGAGGGATGGCCATGCCCTACATGCCTTACTTAAGCAGCTGACGAATTTCCCGATTCAGGATATCGACAAAAAGAATACCCGCTTTCATCAACTATCTAATGTCAGTATCTGCTTGGAGTTTCTAGAGAATAACCTTGGCGAGCTCTCCAACATCGGGAGCATTGACATTGTTGATGGAAACCTCAAGCTAACTCTCGGTTTACTCTGGCTCATCATCCTGCGATTCCAAATTCAAAAGGTCATCAGCTTTGAAGATGTTTCGATACCAAACTCTCCTCTATCAACGGAAGGTTCTCCAGGAATCCAATCCCTTCATTCTTCAGACTCCCTTGCCCCGTATAACCGAACTGGCTCCTCTACTAATATCATCTCCAAAAACACTGGGAAGGCGGGAGATCCCAAAAAGTTTTTATTGGAGTGGGTCCAGGGCCAACTTCGTAGATATGAAGGGCTCATTCCACAGGTTAGAGACTTTAACTGCTCTTGGCAGAGTGGTCTGGCGTTTGCCGGACTTATTCATCGCCATGATTCTACCTTGGTTCCCAATCTCGGAGATATGGTTGAAAGGGTGTCTAGAGATAGGGATGAGTGGCGAGATGTTCTCGATACCTCTTTTAGAATTGCCAAGGAAGGTATGGGGATTGCTTCACTGTTGGAGCCAGATGATATTCTCTCGGCTACTATTCCCGATGAAAAGATCATTATGATGTACGTCTCCGAATTTTATAAGGTTATGTCGGCCAAGCAAGCACGGGAAGATTATCAGGAGCAGTTGCAGCTGGAAGGGCTTGTAAACCAATTTATGCAGCTGTCTGCCTCAGTTTCGACGCAGATTGAAAAGTTCTATACCGCTTTTGATAACGCCTCATTTGATTATTTCACTGCCTCCCCGAACCAACTTGAAGAGTTTTCCCACATTCAACGGCAGCGATCCAAATCACTAAACGATTACGAGCCCACAGTCGAGACGCTCAACAAGTCCGCATCAAGCATCCTCTCGTCAGAGACCAGCCTCGATCCTGAGCTCAAGGCCTCTGTCACCCAGTCGCGCGATCAGATCCTTTCCAGATGGAGTGGTCTACAAGAGATTTTGGCCGAAAGTGAACGCAAGCTGGACGAAATCCAAAACTGGGGAGAGCTGAACCATCGTATTACTCAACTTAATGAGCAGCTGAAGGACTTGGGCTCCCTTTGCTCGGATTTTTTGGAGCTCAAGAACTCTTTGAGTGAGAAAGAAAGATGTGAGCGCCTTGAGGCTCTCAAGGCAGCAACCCTCGAAGGGGCTGATCAACTCAAGGAACTCAAAGAAATTGCTGGAAGCACTGCCCCTCCCCATATTCACCAGCGCCTCAAAAGATGTGGCGAATTGATTGATATCGCCCAACTTAACATTCAACGTTTTCATGTCAGCTTACAAGTTGACGATTTCACAACTTATCTGGCGGACGCCCTTCATAAACTTTCTCACAAAAGAGCCGAACTCCGGAAGCTCATCAAAGCCTCCACCTGGGCTCCGGAATCGCAAAGTTATGAAGAAATTGAAGAGCAGCGTGTTGGACAGCTTCAATGGAAGGATGCTGAAGGAGAAGTACTAGTTGCAGAAGTCAAAGCCAAGTGTACAGCTATTCGCCAGACAATTGGGGACGCCCCCTTTGAGCAATCGGCCCAACTTGAGTTGGTTTTGCGCAAAGAAAACGAGATCATGGTTAGCTGGAAGGAGATTGAGCGAATTCTATCTGTCCAAGAGCTTCTCATGCAGCAGTTTGCTTCAGTAGAACGGCTTGCGGCGAAAATCAAGACCGCAAAACAGGGTGTAGATCAGCTTCAAAAAGAAAGTGATGCTCAGGATTTTGGTGAAAATTTTGAGGCTCGTGCTGATCAATGTCTAGATAACATTGAAGCCTTACATGAAGAGCGACAGCAGCTCCCCTTCCCTCAACTTCCCGAGACTATGGGGTCAGATGATTTCATTGCTAACCATATCAGCAATCACCTCGACATCCTGACTCAGCGACTCATGACGCTTCGAAGTGGGCGTGAAACTCACCAGGAGGAGGATCAGCTGTTTGAACTGTTTTCCAGGGTCCAGATGGAGGGTGACGAGCTTGCAGCATCCGCTGATCAGCACATGGCGTGGATTGAAGGCAACTTGGGCCTTCTTGCCAAAGTGACTCATCCTGATGCGCCCACCCTTTTTGATCAGATTTCGGCCAAGAAGGAGGAACTTGAGGCTCAGAACGTGCGTCTAGAAGAACAACGCCAGGCCTTTTCCCAACGTATTGAATCATTGCTTCCCCAAATCAAGCCAAAAAGTCAGATTGACCAGCTCCAGACAATTCAATCGCAGATGGATGCTCGGCGTGAATCAATTGAGAGCCTAACCTTCAAATTGATGGAAATCCTTGGCGTTGGGCAGCATATGCTTTCCCGCATCGCTTTTTCCCTCTCGCTGCAATCAAATATTTCGGCTTTACGGAAAGAGCTCTCAAGTTGCCGGCCAGCCCACACCACCCAGGATGCTCTCTTAGCGTGGTCTCGGCGCCTAGAGGAACTTGATAATACACGTTCGGTCCCCTTTCCAACATGTAATACCGTCGCCTTCAGTCACATCACTCAACTCAATGATTACCTCACGGCCTGCATCCGCTCCACCGACAGCGCCATCGCTAAGGCAACACAAGAGCTGGCTTCCCTCGAGACTCAAGTTCAAAATCAACCATTCGAACAATTCTTAAAACAGGCGGATGATTTCATCTCATCAAGCAAGAGTCTGATCAACATCACCAAGAAGACGCTCACAACCTACCAACTTAAGAGTACCGATGGCAGCCAAGTTATGACTGCTAAATCATCAGCTCTCTCTATGTTTGTTACATCTCTCCAAGAGAAGTCAGCTGCATTGCAAGCGGACCATGTCCTCTTGAATGACCAGTTTGAAAGTTTAAAAGAGAAATCCAACTCTTGTCATTCGGCTTCGGTATCCAAAAAGACCGAATTGGATTCAGCATGGAAGGAATTTTCAGCCACGATTGACAGTGTACCCATTATTCACCAGCAGGTGCAAGAGCTTACAACTCGTTTTAGTCAGTTGCATCAAGTAGATTCTACTATCCAGCAGACCCGCTCGGATATCATTGACCTTCTCAATGCTAATGTCGAAGATATGGACTCCCAAATCAATTTACTCAAAGAGATGCTCTCGAAGATCTCCCTCCTTCTGGGTCGAGTCGCCGTTTATGAATCTCCTGAACTATCGCCTCAGACCCCATCCGATATTGCCCAGGTTCATATAATCAACCGCCAGGCACTCAAAGAGCTTATTCGCCAGATTGATGCCAGCCTCTCAGCGACCCAACTTCTATTCACCACCAACTGTGAAAAGGCACAGAAGCATCAGACTCAGGCCGTCAACTGCTCCCAATGGGAGGCCTGGTGCCGCCAACAAGGCGAGCTTCTAGAGGATGAGCAACGCCTTATGAGGTCAACTCTATGGAAGGATGCGAGCACTTCTGGGTTAGAACTGCTTTCCAAGGCTAAGGGTACACGGATACAGCTGCATGATAAATTGGCTCAGAACCAAGCGCAGTTCGAGGCTACTATAGAGCCCTTGGACTCCACCGCCGAGAATAGCGCCAGGACTGCATTTAAAGACTTGAGTTCGGCGATCACTTTCCAGCTTGCCGCGATCCCCAAAGCCATGGCGTTATCATCTCACTGGGCCTTGGTTCAGCAGGCCCAGCGTTCGATTTCTCATCACAAGGGTTTGCTAAACAGGAAGCCGCTCAATTCCAACGATTTGGATGCAATCCGGTCTGCTATTGAAGACGATAGCTCAGAGCTCTCGCAAGCTTACATTGCCTACAATGCCTCAGTATCTGACTTTACCGAACTGAACCAATCCCTGGACGATAACATCTTCCTCTTTGTGGATCCACTGCGCCTAGAGGAGCTCGTCCAGGCTTCACTGGCTATCCCGGTCAACTGGGAACAACTCAAGCGCCTCGCCAATGAGATGCGCGATCTCCTACAAGCCAGTGACATGTGCCGCATCATTCACGAAAGGATTGAACTACTCCATGACAAAGTCAATGCGATCAAGGTTACTGGCCAATCTAAAAAGGCCACCGAGTTGGCTCAGACTCAGCTTTCTGAGATTGATTACGAGTTAAAGGACAAAGTGCTTGCCCAGATACGACAATGGCAAAACTTGGTCTTCAGTCTTCCGCGTGACAATGCCAATTGGAGCGGCAAAGTCAAGCTGACGGGCGAGATGATTGATTTAGTGACGCGTGCCATTGACGAAAAGCAGCACCGCCTAAGCACCCATCAGGACCAAGTTCAACTACTTGCCTTATGTGACGAAATCGATCAGAAAGTTGGCAATTACCTTGCTACCATTGATGCCATTACTAAGGATGTTGAAAAGTCATCTACATTCTTGGCTGATTTGGAAAAGGCAGCGACACGCCTGACTGAAGCTAGGGATGCTGTCACCACCTTTATCAACGATGGACTTGATAAAGTCGTTGAAGGAGCTTCTTGTATAGGGGACTGGCAGCTGGAAGAACGGGCACAAGTTCTTCCCGCCCAATGGGATGAAGTGCGACAAATGGGTGTTGAATTACAAGCGAAACTTGACAAGCGCATCGGCCTCAAGCAAGATGCCGTGCAAGCCCAAAGCCTTAAAAAGGTGCAAAGGGCTAAGTTACGCGCTCCACTTAAATATATTCCTCCTAACAAGGATACCGTCAAGTCACGCTATATGACAGGGGTTGCTGAGAAGAAAGAGAAGAACGATTCTCAGCCCCCCAAAGGAAAGCCATCCCCCAACGTGTACGTAGCCGATATGAAAGATGCCTTGGATGTTGAAGTGGCACGCGTAGTCAACAGCTACCCACAAGTCGTCAAGGTCATCCGTGATAACGAGACAGGGAAGTACTGGATTGGCGAGAAGGATCCTAAGCTCTGTTTCTGTCGCGTGCTTCGATCCAACTTGGTTATGGTTCGTATTGGAGGTGGATGGAGTGAACTTTCCAAATATATTGCCGACCATGCTGTCGACAATCCCGATTACCGCAGCATGTCCCGTTCTCAGTCACGTACTCCATCTCGCGCAGGTTCATCCCTTGGTACCATCTACGAAAGGAACAACTTCAAGTCTCCTTCTCCCTCGTTTGGCCGTCGTACGATGAGTCCTGTATCCTTTTCCCCAAGGCCTGGTGGTCGCGTTTTATCCCCACTCTCTGGACTGCACGACTCTAGTCGGCTCAGTGGAACTATGGCTTCGATGAGCAACTTTGGCGAGGTCCATTCCCGCTCTGCAACACCTAGCCTTCCCTCGGATCCATCTTTTGCCAGACACACTGTCAGTTCATTGAGTAAATCACGTCCCATTTCCCGCTGTGAATCTCCCTCGGCTCAAGGCGCTTCTTCCCCCAACAGTATTACCATGTCCCCTAAAAGCCTTTCTTCGCCCCTCGCACCAAGGTCTCCCCTTACCTCAGCTAAAAAGCTTTCCAGTACTATAAGCAAGGCTAGTACGTCTACATCCAAGAAACCCTTGCCATGAAATTTTGTCCAAAAATAAATATTAGCTAATCCCCAAGTCTCTTAAAGCTAAACTAATGTTGTAACTGTGCTGTATTAGCAGAGTTACAAGGGGAAAATGATTGGAAACCAGATAAATATCTTTATTGAGATATTGGAATTATATAGTTAGGGTGTATCATTATAAAATGAACAAGATTGGGACGATCAATCAGTTGGATTGAACAGGAGGTGGTGTAATCCTACTAGTGAGTGAAGCACTGAATTGAGTTGTCACTGGAATAAGATTGATATTGGTTCATGTTTCATTGTTTGGTAATTTGAGTTGACCTCAGCTTTTGGCTTCAAGTGCCAGGATAGTTGAGTTGGTTGGTACAGGGTCTCTTGTGCAGAACCTTGCAGGGGTTGCCCCCACCATTTTGACAATATAAAGTCCTAGAGAGACTACATCAAAAGTAACACATGTCGGCCAACGAGATAACAAAATCCTCCACAGGTTTTATATGGGGTTTGGAAGAGAGCTTAGCCAGGAATAAATTTGAATCTTCTTCTCACAAGCAATAAAAATCTCAGAACCACTAGGGCCTTTTGTGTAAAACTTTTGTGCAGTATATTAGTTTTAAAAGCTATGGCAACAAGCAAAAAAATCCAGATTTAAACAAAATGAACGCAGATTTAAACAAAATTAAAAACAAACAAATTTATATTGATTTATAATAGATTTGGGATCATTTCAATTTTTCTTAAAGCTGAGTTCATTTCGTTTAAATCTGAACTGCTTTTGCTTGTCGCCATAGCTTTTAAAACCACTTTATGAATCTTCACTAGAATGTCTTTGTCAGGATTTTGGGATATTGAATAATTAACAGATTCAACCAATTAACACGGGCCAGCTGTCAATCACTCTTAGGAATGGTTTCAACAGAATGATGCGGGCTGCAGGCTGCGGGTTGCAAAATCAATGAATCAACAACCAAATCATATCCTGGCATTAACAATTTCATGTATTCCTAATTAATAGTGAAACATGCAGATATTGTGCAATTGATTAGTCCACTTCAACAATCACCTCAAACATGCTTCTCATAATAATTACTATTCTATCTTTAATTACATTCTAGAACAAGGGCCATCATCTGAAACACTTCTAGAAGAGCCTAAAATAGACTGGGCCGTCAGGCCAAACACACTAAGATAAAAGGCTTTGAGCCTATCATATTAGAGTAGCTCTGATTAAGTGAAGAATCATCTCTACCAACTAGTAGCCAGCCAGGCTAGCTAGCCACCTGGAACATGGTCCAGGTTCACAGCTACTCTGCTCAGATTGTGGGTTAGTTGCACAGCTTCAGAAAGGATACTGAGCTATGGAAGTTGTCAAGTGAGCTTCCGTCACAAACTGCACACACTCAAGGTTGGGCCAGAGCTAACTCAGATAAACGCGGGCAGCTGGGCCAGCCTCAATATCAGCCTTCTAATAAAGAGTTGATATTTCAAATCCTTTCCCTAGTTTGATTCTAATTAGGTGGAGAACAAAAGATCATACTGTTGCCATACAGTATTAAACACTATAGTAAACTATGGACACAACCACTTATGAACCTATATCCAGAAATAGGAAGAACTGTCCCAAATCCTTCAGGCCTTGAGCCCTGTCAGACTTGCTACTTCTGATGACAACAAAATATTCTGGGCCAAAGGTTACGCCAAAGTCACAGGTTCTCTGTACTTTCCTAATGTTAGAAGACTTAGTATATCATCTGGCTGATGATAAAATACCATGGTCCACAATTTTCTGACAGCCTTTACACCCCTATTCTAGGACATACAGGCAGCTTTGTGGATGGGATAGGAGCAGATATACATCAGGGAGAACTTTTAGGGTTAAAACATTATAAAATATTTATATGCATGAGAAACCTTGTACTTAAAGCACTGGCTCAAAAATTCTCTAACATGGTGGCTAGGGGTGCAGCAGTTCAAAATATGAAAGAGCTGTGATAGCTGCAATATCCCAGGCCTTGAGCCAAAAAATCTTCTCCTGATAGATGAGATTCTTTATACAAAAAAATATCAATCAAAAAAGATTGAGTGTGAGACCTGAAATAAATCCTTAACCTCAGAATTATATTCCCCCAGAAAGGGCAACAATGGTCTCCTGGGAGTGTTGGCATTGGGAATGAATACAGGTTGTTGTATATACAATATTAATAGTGTGATCCAGGGATTCTGAATGGGCAGCCAAAAGAGCATTATGATAAGGTTAGTCAAGGATATCCTCAAATCAGCCGAATAATTATTGCACATCCTTATCAAGGCATTTAGGGGATTTGGCCTGATGATAAAGGGAAGCCAGGTCCTCAAACTTATTAAGAAGTTTGTTTGTACTTTTAAGAATTAGTATGTAATGTAAATCAAAATGCTCAAAACATGTGATTATGAAAGAAAAGGCTTATTGAAGATGAAGTTTTGCTATTCATTTCATGAGCCAACGGACTTTTTAATTTTCATTAATGGCTGGCAGCACCTATATGGAGGGTGTATAGCCCACGAGAGCTATGGTATTTGGTATACTGCTGTGGTAGCCTAAATATTAAAGGGCTTGTGCCAGTTAGATATTGCCCACAATTAAACTTATACATAAGCTATTTAGCATCCAGGCACATTGATGCTTGAGTAGAGATATAATCAAGAAGTATAAATTGTATATTTATAAAGATAAAATCTTTAGGTCAGAATCACCTGCTTGTGGTTACATTTTATAAATAATGAGTGTATACACTTTTTCTGCCACACTATAAGAAACTTCTAATTTACTGAAAACAGAGAAATTGGTGTTTGGGCTTAACAAGGCTTAATACCCAAAAATAAAAACAACTAGTTAAAAATGAAAAATAAATTTATTTCATGTGTGAGAAAAAAGAGACCATGAATTGATTCTGTAAAGCTAATTCATGATAAAGGTTTAATTTTGATCCCAGGAAGGATAAGAAATACTTTCCAGTAAATTAGCATATATCAATATGAGATCCAAACTATTCAGTTACTATTTTTAACTGTCTGCTCTGTCCTAACGCCAGGAGGCTACTGTAACAAACCAACATGTAGGAAATTAATTTAACAAAATTTTAAGTGGCCAACTTAATTCCTTATTTTGCTTAAGAGATAATGATTGTGTATACAATCAATACTCAACAAAAAACCTTTCTGCAGACGTTAAATCTACCAGAATTACTGGAAAAGTACATTAGAACATAGTAAATAATGTGTAAGCTGCTATGGACATGGTGGAATGAAGGAACACCAATAGGGGCCAGGAGTACCTATTAGAGGAGTTAAATTGTGCTGGCTCCTCTTAGTATGTATCCTCAATGTTAGGAATTTTGACCAAGCAAGGATGCCAATTATGACAGAGCTTAGGGATTAGGGTTTCAGTAACCAAACACATAAGTTAGCAGTATAAAAATCAATTATGCCAATTATGACAGAGCTCGCAGATATGAATTACAGCTGCTAAACAACATAAATTGGTATTATAAAACATATGCATATTGGATCAGCAGTAGTCTGCTGACCTGAACCGTAAATCAGCCAATGATAAACGCTGTTGCAGCACTTAGTGATACATGATTTGCTGCCGCACCACTTTGGAAAGTTACAGGCGCTGCGGCACCGCCTAGCAATTGGATTAGGCACCAAAGAGCCAAACTGCTTTTACGCCAAGTGCCAACTGAAAATTATTGCAGGCACTACCTTACTTTTACATCAAGCGCTGAGGCGCTAGATTCAATTCCCCACAATCTTGAATACCCATATAAATTACATTATTAAGCATTAAGCTTGAAGTATGTCAGGAAGGTAGGAAGTGATCCTGAAGCAACTAAACTATTCCATGTCAGCAAGGGCCACCTTTGCTGGGTGAAGATGAAAATATTCTATTGGTTGATGTGCAATAAGCACCAAACCTAGATTAATAATTACCCAAATTAGTGTCAGGGCCCAAGAGCTTCTGACTCCAAACCATTAAATTGAAGATTGGATGTATTTGATCTATTTATTTCAAGGACCAAAAATGACCAAATAAAGGGGAGGGGAATCAGGCTCTTTTTATACCATTTGATCTGATTCTTCCAGATCATTCTCAGAGGTTCTTGGGTCTTCATCTGGGGGCTCATTCTGTGAGTCTGAGACATCAGCTGATTGTATGACATCATATTTGTCATAAATTGCACCATTAATGCTATTTTGATATGGCCTTCAAATAGTGATATGTGCAAAGATTTGGTTGGTTTTGCTTTTGACTTTGGAGATTCCTCACCTTCTTTAAATGGGTCTGTTTCAATGTCCACCCATTCCGGAATACCATACCTGCCCTTGACTGATCCTGGTATGACCTCATCCAACGTGACCCCCTTGACCACTCTGTCTATCTAATGAGTGATTATTGACCCTTGTCTACTATTTAAGTAAAATAATTTCTCCTAATAAAGACAAGTTTATCCACATTTGCATTGGCTTTAATATTCCTCAAGCCTTTTCCTTTACTTTTTTCCAAAAGGAATTACTCATCTTTTATTCCAGGAAATTAAGGTACATGCCCTTAATTTTGCCCTGAAGGCTAACCCAAGGATAGCTTCAAAACCCAAATCTTTTGTTACAAAGATTTCCTGCCGTGTCCTCCTGAATGTTGTCCCCAGGTGTCATGAATGACATTTCAATACTTGTATTGAAAACCTGGGAATCAAACCCTGGGTCTCAGAAAAAGCCTTGTTATGACCAGGATAGACAGGAGCCAGCCAGACTGCCAGTTGGGCCAAACCCTGGACTGCCAGAGATATCTTGCCCCAACCAGGAGGAACAGAAACCTGCCAACCTGCCAAGTGTCAAGACTGAAGGTTAAAATAAACATTGCGTCAAGTTTATACTTCTGGGAAGTATAATAAATAAGATAAAGGGGAAATTTAAGAAGAGAATGATGCTTTATTGAATATGAATATAGGTTGATATATAGTATCATGGTAACCACATACTGTCCATGTACATCATGGAGGTCATTGGGCTTATCTGAGTAATGTTCCTCTTGAGTCACGAGGCTTAATAAAGTTGTGTTCCATTTAGGATCTGGATTGAGTGATTCCTGTCATAGATGGTTAACTGATAATGGTGCCACTGGTTTATTTACTGGGTGGTGGACCACTCAGTGAGCCGCTCAGTGATTTACTCAGGGCGTTAATTCCCCAAGAGGGAGTAATCAAAGATGTTGCAACATCTCCCATTGGGGTGCTGGAAGGCAGAGCCTTGGGGACCTTCTTGAGAGTATCTGGTATACAGGCTTGATACTGATCCAGTTTGGCGTTGGGAACAGGGAGCCTTGAATTTTGTTGAGCTGTCCTTGCCTTACACAAACAAAGTCAATCATGATACATACGTTTTAGTTCGGTTTGAGCTCCAATCCCTTTGATGAGGTAGGTGTTATTGGGTTTCACCTTCATGACAATGCCTGGTCTGCGTAATCCTGGGTCTAATTTGTGTTGGTTGTGATTGATAACCCAGATCTTGTCTCTGACTTAGAACCTTTCTTGTTGCAATAGGATTTCTTCCTGCTGAACCCTTTGCTGTTCCATTATTTCTTGGTCCTTTCTGGCTTGTAGTACTTTTGGGTCATTGCTGTCTGGTATCTTCTTTGGAAGTGGTAGTTGTGGTCCCGTGGTTGTACTGACAAGTGAGGGTTTCTGACCATAGACAAGCTCATAAGGGCTTTTGCCTGTATTGCGGTTGACTTGTGTTCTGCAAACCATAAGGGAGGTTGGTAACATGTCAACCCAGGCTTTTAGATTGTTGGCAGATAACTTACTGAGGGCTTCCACTAGAGAGCTGTTTAGTCATTCTACGCGTCCATTTGCTTGTGGGTGATAAGGGCTGGCTGTGACGTGTTTTATTCCATTTTTGGCAAGATAGATGTTGGTGTCAATAGCTTTGAGTTCAGTGCCTCCATCTGTGATTAAGAGGTCAGGTTTCCCAATCTTAGCTATGATCTCCTTGCCAATAAATTGTCTCACATCATTGCCTTTGTGTTCTTTTGTGTCTTGTGCCACGGGCCATCTGGTTGCATAGTCAATAGCTTTAATGATATACTTTTTGCCTTTGCTTTCACCAGGCATAGGTCCCACAATATCTAACGACCATACCTTGAAGGGTTGTTTGATAGATATGGGTACTACTGACTTGGGTGGAGCTTTAGTTTGGGCGTACTTTTCACAGACCTCGCATTGTTTCAGTACTTCTCTGATATCATCTAGCATGTTGGGCCACCAGTAGCAGGTCTTGAGATATTCATGCAAGTTTCTGCTACAGGTGTGTCCCAAGTCTCTGTGATAATGGAGGATTGTGTCAATCTTTTGTGTTGACAGAACATAGGGTACAGTGTCACCATTTGGAAGGATTTGGTGGAGGGTACCATATGTGTTTTTGAACAGATGTTTATTATTGAGGACTTTCTCTTGGATGTCCATTGGGGTGCCAGGTGGGAATCCTTCCTGGAGATTCCCCATGATTAACATGGGCCATTTGGGGTCGCCATCAGTGCAGAGGATGTGTTTATTGTATAGCCTTGATAGGGCGTCTGCAGTAAGCATCTCTCTGCCTGGCTTGTATTCAATTTGCATGGGGTATCTCTGTATGAGACTCATCCATTTGGCTTGTCTTCTTGACAGGTGTTGTTGTATTTTGAAGAATATCAACAACTTGTGGTCGGTGAGTACTTTGAACATCTGGGCTCCTTCTAGATAACATCACCATTTCATGAGGCAGTGTATGATGACAACCAACTCCTTATTGTGTATAGGGTATCTTTGTTTGCTGTCTGATAGCTTCTTGGATTCATATGCCACGGGGAGGAAGTCTTTCTGGGCTGTTTGGATACAGAGGACTCCTCCTATGGCATAATCAGAGGTGCTGATTTCTAGCTCATAGATACCCTTGCGGTTTGGGTATTGCAGGATGGGGGCGGTAACCATGCGCTCTTTCAGCTGGAAGAAATGTTGATCTCATAACGGTGTCCAGACAAACTTGGTTGTTTTCCCAGTGATGGCTGATAAGGGAGCTGTTAGGGCGCCCCAGTCAGGGATGAACCTGCGTACATACGCTATCATTCCAAGGAAAGTGCAAAACTTGCTCTTGTTCCTTGGGGCTGACATCTCTGTTATAGCGCGTATTTTGTCTGGGTTGGGATTGATACTGTCCTTGCTAATGATATGACCAAGGAAGGAGAGTTCAGTTGAGAAGAACTCACATTTGGATGGTTTTGCAATTAGTTGGTTTTCTTGTAGGGTACACAGGACTGCGCAGACGTCTTCCCAGTGTTGTTGTAGGTTGGGACTATAGATGATGATGTTGTCCAGGTAGATGATTGCTCTTTTCCCAATGTGTTCCTTGAATACTTCATTCATGAAGGTTACAAAGGTGCTGGTAGCGTTTTTCATGCCAAAATTGAGGACAACACATTCAAAGGATCTGTATTTAGTCCAAAATGCAGTCTTTGGAATGTCTTCAGGTTTCACGCAAATTTGGTGATATCCTGCTGTCAAATCAATTTTTGTGAAGTTTTGGACCCCCCAGGGCATCAAAAAGGTCATCAATTAGGGGAAGGGGATACCTGTTCTTTATTGTGACCTTGTTGAGGGCCCTGTAGTCTGCGACCAGGCAGAGGCCTCCATCTTTCTTTGCCCCAAAGAAGACAGTGGCACCAAAGGGTGATTTTGAGGGTCTGATGAGGCCTTTCTCAAGTGCTTCGTCAAGGTAGGCTTTCAGCACGTTGTCTTCTTGTGGTGTGAGGCAGTAGATTGATTGTGCTTTAGGCATGCTACCATTTAGGTTGATCTCATGTTATATGCCCCAATCAAGGGGCAGCCCGGGTAGTGATTCTTGTAATACGGAGGGAAATTCATTGACTAGCTGGTCTCTAATTGGATTTTGTTTGTGTTGAATTTCTGTGTTTTTGAAGTTGATGACTTCATATGTACACGTGCTCTAATTGATTTTGCTGATGTCTGTTTCTTTCTCTGTTTCCATGATCTTTACAAATATGTGGTCCCTCATGAGGGTATCAAGATATGTTGGGTACACGTGATGGTGGACTTCTCTTTGCTGGATAGTGAGGGTGGCACTGTCCCAGTATATGTGAGGCTTTGTCTTTTGCATCCAATCTAGTCCAAGTATGATGTCGTATTTGGGAATTGGAATGATGGGGCCTGTTGTAAAAGTTGCAGCAAAGGGTTGCTAGTTTCTACAAACAGTTAGTCAGTGACCTTAATTCTTAATACTATACCTGTTGATGGTATAGTGGCAGCCTATGAAGGACAGAAGAATAATAAGGTGTATAAACAAAACTGGTATTTATTTAGATAGTATTGCACTTATATAGTGTGAGGCGGGGGAATTGCCACCAGAGGCAGGGAGGCACAGACAGAAGAACTTTTCAAATGGAGGAGAGTGGGTTGACACAGCTAAAAGTCCTGCGCAAGAGAACAACCGTTTCCTTGCGGCTTTCATTAAGGAGGTAGATGTAAATAACTTTGTCATTCTATTTATAATCCCAGAAGTGAAGCCTGTGCCTTGTGTGCGTTCAAAAGGAAAATTGAACACCTGTTTTAGGGGTGTTTTAAACGTCTTTATTACTAGTAGAATCAGGATGCAATAACGCAACTGCGTGATTGTTCCATTGCTTAATCCCTAGATGGACAACTTTTTGTCTAATCCATTCAGGATCTGCAACAGGGCCACTAATTGTTGTTTGGACGTCTCCAATTTGGGCCCTGAAAGGTCTGGTCTTGTGGATAACTAGTGTGCTGCGGTTGTCTGCCATGATGACCCTATTGATGTTACTTTGAATGGTAGGTAACTTCATGAGGTCCGCAAAACTCTTGTTAATAAGCAATTGATTGGCCCCAGTATCAAATAGTGCTGTGCCCTGGTATCTGCAAAAATGGAAAGGATAGGTAAGGAGTTTATTTCCAGATTGGGCGGCAAACAGGAGAGGGTTGCTGGAGGGAACCTGGATCATGGTGATGGAGTCCACGTCCTGTTCTCTGTACGAGTCTTGTGAAGAGGGAGAGGGCAGCTCACCTAAGCACTCCCCTGAGCTTTTCCCTCCTTGTTGATATCTTTAGTGCTAGCCTGGTTGGCTTGTGCAGTGTGATTTCCATTTTGAGGCTGGGTACTGTTGGCTCAGTTATTTTGCTTATTGGGGCAAGGCTCTCTCTTAACTGTGGGGTTTTCCTTGCATTTGTTGGAGGCGTGTAGATTGTCAGACTTCTGAGCTGCGTGTTTTCCCTCCAGGAATACATCTTTGAGGTTCTTACATCAGGTCATGTCAAACTGACGTCTAATATGTATAAGAAGGCCATTGTAGAAGTCCAGGCGTGGTCCAGGTTAATCAAAATTGATGGTGTTGGGTGCACGGTCACGTAGTCCTTTGTATGCGGCAATGTATTCCTTGATGGTTTCTGTCATTTTGAAGGTTCAGAGTTTGGTCATGATCACCACGTCTGAGTCCTTCATGGAGAACTTTTTGAGGAATGTGGCCTTGAACACTTCCCAATTTTCCTTCTGGTCAGGATATTGAGCTAGCCATTTGGTAACAAAACGCAATGCAGTCCCTGTGACGTGGAGGGCAATTTTGCTAACCCAGAGTCTTTGAGGATATTCCACTTGTTCAAATTTTCTCTTGGTACTGTTGATCCAAAGAGAGGAGTTCTCACAGCGTAGTCCTGTGAAGGCACCAATCTCAGCGGTACGTAAGCGTTGAAACACAATATTGGGTATCTCAGGTTGCGTAGGTGCTGTTGTGGCTGGCGTGGTAGGGAAAAGTCTGTGGGTTTTGAGAGCATTGTACTGGTCAATGGGTACAAGGAGAATATTGTAGATGACAAGTCCTGGGGGAACGTCTTGTCCTACTTCGTAATCTCTCCAACAGTTAGGGAGTGACATTGCTTGGGTTCTTTTCTTGGGAGGAATTTTTCCTTTGAGTTAGGTAGGTATGGATAACCTACCTATGCTACCACTGTCAAGTTTATACTTCTGGGAAGTATAATAAACAAAATAAAGGAAAAGATTAAGAAGAGAATGATACTTTATTGAGTATGAATATAGGTTAATATATAGTATCATGACAAGCCACATGTTGTCCATGTACGTCATGGAGGTCATGGGGCTTATCTGAGTAATGTTCCTCTTGAGTCACGAGGCTTAATCAAGTTGTGTTCCATTTAGGATCTGGATTGAGTGATCCCTGTCATAGATGGTTAACTGATAATGGTGCCACCAGTTTATTGAGTGGGCAGTGGACCACTCAGTGAGCTGCTCGGTGATTTACTCGGGGCTTAATTCCCTGAGAGGGAGTAATTGAAGATGTTGCAACAATTGGAAACCCTGGGATCATGCATGACCCTCCAAAGGCTACTCAAGTCACAAAAAATGGATGGGAACTCATCAACTCATTAGGTTGAAGACCCAAGTTGTCAAATTACTCTGAGACCCACCAGACTCTTGAAGACAATTCCCCAAATGGTCATGAGATTGCTATTAACCACGTGCCACCAAAGACCCAGACCTATGCTGAAGGCGTAGCTTGCCTAAAGGAGGCTACAATAAGGCCTTCTGCCAGTCCTGCCAATGATCAACAGCTAATGTCAGCCTCCAGTCCAGAATGGGTAATACAATTTGACTGCTCAGGTGATGTGGTGAACAGTAGCAGTAGAATGAAGCATCACCACTTCTGTTCACCAGAGCAAGCACAACTAGGATCCACTGCCCTTAAGACTCTAAGCCAAGATCCATGCCCTTCCAGTGCCTTGTCTGCAAACCTGAACCCTGCAAAAATTGAAGAAGCAAAGACCCATGGTATAAAAGCCCCAGCGGTATGGTGATGACCATATCATTATTTTTGATAATAAAGGTTTATGAACCTTTGGTTTGAACAAACCTTACTTTATCTAGTCTTAGTGATATTTCATTTTAACTCCGGCTAAGTAAACCATCAGGCAACCACCCTCTCAAGAGACCAGCTTGCCAACCCTCATCAGGCACTATACTGTCCCTGTAAGAGAGGGGGGCTAAACTAAGTTTGGCTCACATCCTGGTGCAACAAACCACCAGGATGCCACCCAGTGGAGAACTGGGATGGCCTCTCAAAGGGGAGACCACAGGGAGGACACAGGGGACAGCTGGGGGAAGTAGGCATTCAATCCCATCAGCATCAAACCGGTGAGCAACCAAGGTGTACAAGTGGGAGTGGGATGAGACATCTCAGGGACCTGGAGGGGCACCAAGTTGCTCTTCTCCGGGCCGGGAATGGGTAACATCAACATCTCCTTGTCTGCAGGAGTGGAGTGGATGAAATCAACGTCATCCAGGTCCAGGTCATTGAAGGTCAAACTCTTTACCACGGCCTCCCCAGAGAACAGGAGACCACTGGGGAGATCCAAGAGGCTGGAAGGATTATTGCCCACAAGCCAAGCAGAAGAGGTGATTTTAGACCACAAGTCTGGTGAGGTCAACCACAGAAGTAACAAAAACAGGGCCAAGGAAAACACAACAAATTTGAGAGCTGGGAGTATCATAGATGTGTTCTCCACAAAATTTCAAATATGTAGGCAAGGTTTCCAGGGTATCAAGCAATAGTTTTGGTGCAAACAAGGGGGCCCACAAGCAAGAACAAGTTGAGAAGTGGCAGAGAAGGTGTGGGTGGCTTGGGAAAGTGAATAATATAAAAGCAGGTTCAAAAGTAAAGAAAATTAAAGAAAATTCAAAATAAGAGTAGGTTTTATATTGAAAATTAATTACCCCTTTGAGTTTTAGAGCTAATTTTGAAAGCAAAAGCAAAAAGAAGCAGCAAATATACGCCAAAGCTTCTTCTGGAGGTCCCAAAAGAGGTGCCAGGTTTGAGTTGGGTTGACACAAGGTAAGGTTTAATGAAACAACTAACACTTTAATTTTCTAGATGATAAGAACCAAACAGAGATCCAAATCAAGTCTAAAATTCAAAAAAGGTAAAATAGCTTCCCAAACTTTAATAATATTGGAAAATTGACAAGCAGGGGACCCAAAGTCTCCTGGCATTGTTAAAAGGGGATGAATTGCTAAGGGATGGTCACCTGACCATGGTGACCTGCGTTTGATTGGGTGGAAGAGAAATTTTGCTGGCCAAGGCCAGGAGCACTAGAAGGTTTCAGGCTAATTTCTGCGGTGCCACCTGATTGGCTAGAGGCCATCCCAAGCATTTGGAATTCACTTGACTTTCTGGTTATTGAAGTGGTGTCATTTGATTGGGTGCGTCTGATAGTTTTTAAGAGAGGTTGACACCATAACAGCAAATATTCCAAATTGATCAGCATTTATTCCCAGGCCAGGGTAACCAGAGCTGGGGGTCTGCAGGGTAGGCCAGAACAAATCTCTCATCAACAGTATGAGCTAAATCTCCTAGAGAATTAAGTGGCTTGGCTGTAACTTTTAGGCCTTTTTTGGTACGGCAGGGAAATACAGTTTGATCCAAGGCCAAAGGTGGCAGTGGATTTACAGTCCCCCTGGAGCCCCCTTTGGACTTGTGCATTTTACCAAATACCCGTCCAACCCTGCCTACTTGGAGTACAATTTGGAGACCATCCTCATTGCTGATTCCTTGGCAAGAACTAGAGAAACCAAATACATAGGACACAAAGGAAAGTGATACAAGAGGCCACCAAGACTTTTCAAAGACAAATACAATTCTTTGCCTGCCTACTTTGTCCCCATGATTCCACCCTTGACCCCGCAACCTGACTGCCCAATGGAACCCCCCACTGCTGCCAAGACCACGTCCACTTAGCTGTTTGGAGTACTCTACATTACTTTGACAGGAATGATAGACACTATGGTGCCCAACTCTGGGCCCTGGTCCTTACTTGGGCAATATGTATCCTATATTATCAAGTTAGCACCCATCCTATGGTGGGCATTACCCACTGACCCAGCCTTACTCTGTCCTAAGTCAACCAATGCCTCTACCTATGCCTGGCTTCCTGACACCAGGAGCCAAACATAACACATTGGTGCTCACTACAGGGGCTAACCCCTAGTAGCTGTTTACCCCTCTGTGTCCCTGGTTGAAGCTTCCTAAAGATCTCCTGGAAAATGGTCTGTCAGTATCCTGCACAAGAGATTTTCTTCATGAACAACTATCCTGTTGCCTCCTCTCTACTTATTCTAAAGCCTAACACAACTGTGATGCCATCATGTTCTTTTTCAACTTGCCCAGAACTCAACAAAAGCTTAATATCCATAGTAAGTCTGCTAATTTGCCCAGATTATAACACAAAATTACTGCTTGATGTTTTCTGCAATTCTTCACAGAGCCCAACAAAAGCCCATCGCCTTGTTATTCTTTATATCTGTTCAGAGTCTGGACCAGAAATAGTCATCCCTAAAGTTAATTTCTTTCCTGCTCAATTTTCCTTTTTTGCCTTTCCATTCCAGATGTTTCCCAGCATATAGTGAGAGACCTTGGAGGGATATTTGTTATGAATTTTGTTATTAAGATATCTCACTATGATATGCTTAGTACTAATTTGATCCATATATGTAATATCATTGATGTTATCAATTTGGGCTTAGCCAATATTTAGCATATCAATATTATTGCATCATCACACTCTCATGCAAAGCTACCCTAGAAAGGCTTATTCTACTTTGATCCAATCTTAAGTACTTCCAGAGATACAGCAGTGTTTGTGATTCTATTACTGGATAATAATACATTGTTCTTCTTATCAAGCTCCAAACCAGTGCCTGTCTGGTTGAGCTCATATCTCTGAAAGTAGGGACTTGAACCTTATTCTGAGGCTTATTCAGTATCACCTGATCTCTATAGATCCCTAACATGATATACTAGGATCAATAGAACCTTTCCTGAATGTTCAAATGACTGTTCATGTTGCCCTCTATTCATCATGAAGATAGAATGAGTGACTATACAATCCCCTCATTCCTTTTCTTAATAAATAAGCTTTATCCATATATCTATTTTAAGTCTTCATTTAATAGTCAACCAGTACTAGGACAACAGGGGTAGGCTCTACCCTTGCAGGGGTTCCTGTCAGGATACCAAGAGTACCGTGGAGCTCCAGCAGGTGAGGGAGGAGTCAAAGCAGGTACTGACATGGCCCACCAGATGATGGGACCTAACTTTACCAGGTAGGAAAGGGTCTTCCCAGCCATAGCCCAAGGTCCGACCGCTGGCAAGGCAGAGTCAATCAATCCTGTGAGCGCCAGGTAAAGTACTCCCAGGAATTGACTACTCTGGCCAGTGGCATCAGAAGTGGGGGGGGTTGAAATGGTTGGTTTGGGTGTTGGGGGCGGCTCCATGGGGACCAAGTAGGCAGCAGGATTGTTGTACTTCCTGTTGAAGATCAAAAGGGTAGATGATGATTGCTTTGCTGTCACAGACAGTTTGGTAGGGTTCCTTGGGAGCATTTGGGCGGGTGTACCACTGCAAGTCTTCCCATGTCCAGGGTTTGTGGTCAGGATTGGCGGGATACTCAGTGAAATGCACAAGGCCAAACAGAGCGTTGGGCAGACAGTAGTAGTCAAAGGCTTTGGTTTTATCAACATGAGTCTGACTATATATCAGTAGATGGGTACTAATACTTGGGTGTATGCAGATGGAAGAGTATTAAAAATAGGTATGGAAACAGATTGGTGAACCAAAGGTTCATAACAACTTTATTTGGTAAGGATGACAATACAGAACTTTTTCAAGTGCTTCTGATTTATATACTTACTCATATGCAGGTGCCTTTGGGCATTCTTCTGGTACTATCTGTGTGGCAAGGCTTGGCATCTCAGGTTCTGCTGTTTGGTTGGCTGCTTCATGGTTATTTTTGGGGTTTTCAGGAACAGTTATTTGGCTTTTTGATGGTCCATCTTGGCTTGGCTGGCCATTGATTCTGGCAGGTTTGGCTTCTGGGGTTATGGGGGTTTTCCCAATTTGATCACCTTTTTTGGGCTGGCTTGACAGGCTTTTCTGAGGCCAAGGAACTTGATTAAAAAAGGGGTCCCCAATTGGGGACCCCAAATTACTTAATGGAGAGTGGGCTTGATCTGGGTTTACTGGGTAGCTAAAAATAGCCTGCCCAGGCCCAGCCAAACCCACCAAGCTTGGGCGTAGCTTTTGGGGCCCAAAGTAGGCCCCTCAGCTACCACCAGGGCAGGAATGGTTCCCACACCTGGATTTGCTTTGAAAAGCAAAAAGCCAGGTGCAGGTGAATCTCCCCTGCCCGCTAGCCCCGCCTGGTGGCTAGGAGCGGGTTTGATTCCTACCCGGGGCTTTGAAATTGTTACTTTTGTAACACTATCCCCTTCTAAACTGGACTTGGCTTTTTTCTTCTCCTAATATTGGCAGACGGCATCAGCTGCATTAGTAAGGTTGTTGGCTGGTTCCTAGGTGCTTTCCTCAGACATGTATCCTAGCCATTTGACGTAGTACTGTGGCTTATGATAGTCGGTGCAGTTGCCATGTATATACTCTACTTCATGTTCAAGGGGTCTCCCTACCAGGATGGGCGGAGGGGCAGTATTCAGTATCTGGTGGGGTAGGGACGTTTTGTCCTTTTTGAACAGAAAGGATTGATGGAATACATCATGTATTTTCCAGGTGTCAGGTAACTCCAGACGGTAAGCTACTTTGCCTACTTGGCCTGTGATCTGGTAGGGGTTGCTTCTTTGATGAGCTAGCTTCCGGCATGGGACATTTAGGGGTATGTTCCTTGAGTCTAGAAAGACCTCATCCCCAATCTCTAGTGGCTTTCCAGGGGTGCGCTTTTTATCAGCGAAGGCTTTGTAAGTCTGTACTGCACAGGTTAGGTTTTGGGAGCAGGTCATCTGGGTTTTGTGGATGTGTTTCATCCAGGTTCTACCTGCTTTTTTAGACTCCTAGTTTCTAATCTTGGGGTCCCAAGTGGGTCAAATCCGTAATTGGCTTTGAAGAGAGACACCCTGGTGGACGTGTGCTCTTTGCTATTGTACACATATTGGGCTGTGGATAATAGGTCTGCCCAGTTGTCTTGATCAGCGTTTGCGTAGCATCAGAGGTACTGTTCCAAAATCTGGTTTACCTGTTTGGTTTGGCCGTCGGTCTGGGGGTGATAGGAAGTGGACACACATCTTTTGATTCCTAGGTCTTTCATCACTTGCGCCCAATAATGAGATATGAACTGTGGTCCTAGGTCTGTCATTATTTCCTCTGGGGTTCTGTGTTGGGTGAGTATTTGGTCATGAAAGTGTCAGACGGTTTCAGCAGCAGTGCAATGGGTAGTGGTGGGGACAAAGTAGGCCATTTTGGTGAAATGGGCAACCATCACTAGAATTGTGTTATATTCTTTGGAGGGTGGGAGTTCAACTATGTAATCCATAGATACTAATTTCCAGGGGACTGAAGGGATGTCTAGGGGGCAGAGGAGGCCTTCTGGCTTACAGAGTCTTGTTTTGGTGTGCCCACATTTCTCATAGCCCTCAATGTAGTTGATAATACCTGCGTCTATCTTGGGCCACAGGTAATTCCTTTTGATGCTTTGAAGGGTTTTGTGGCGGCCCAGGTGGCTGGCTAATTCTGAGTTGTGATAGTCCTTTAGTACAGAAATCTGAGCTAATCCTTCTGGTACATAGATTCTTCCTTGGAACAGTAGGGTGGTTCCTTTTAGTGAGTAACCTCTTTTGTACAGGGGGCTGTCTAGTTGTGTTGAGAGTTCTGAGACCATAGTTTTGGCAACAGGATCCTTTGCCTGGGCTTCTAATACATCTGATTTCTTAGCAACAATTTTCAGTAAGTTTAGCTGTATTCTTCCACTGGTTGTATCCAGCAGGGTATGGGTGTTGTGATCTCTCAACTTGGTGGAGGACAGGATCAGGTTGGCTCTTCTACTTAGGGCATCTGGGACAATGTTTACTTTGCTGGGTTTTTAGTCAATTTCTAGTACATAGTCTGCCAGTTCTAGGGCCCATCTTGCTTGTTGTTTGTTAAGCTGAGATGGTTTGAAGAAGTAAACCAAGTTTTTGTGATCTGTTAGGACCTTTACTGGGTGCTCAGCGCTGCATAGGTATCTGCACCAGTGCTTCAGGGTCTTCATTCTAGCTAGCATTTCTTTATCAAATATAGGATAATTTCATTCAGCAGGGATCATCTTTTTGGAGTAATATGCTACAGAATGCAGCATACCATCCCCTCCTTCCTGAAGAAGCACCCCTCCCAGGGCAAAGTTGGAAGATTTGGTTTCCAGGATGAACGGCTTTGTGTGGTCAGGCATGGCTAACACAGGCGTAGAGGTGAAGGCTAACTTCAGGGCTTCAAAGGCTTTAACACAGTTGGGGGTCCACTCAAACTGGACTTTGTCTGAGCAAAGAGGGGTCAGGGGCAGAGTAATCCGAGAAATTTTTTGATGAAATCTCTACAGAAGTTTGATAGCCCCAGGAAACTCCTAACATCTTTCCAACAGGTGGGGGTGGGCCAAGCTGTGACCACGTCCACTTTATCTTGGGCCATGGTATATCCACCAGTTTGTACTACATACCCCAGAAATTCTACCTCATGTTGGAAGAACTCACACTTATTGAGTTTGACGTGAAGGTTGGCTGATGCTAGTTTCTCCAATATGTTCCAGGTGGCAGAGGTGGTCTTCATGTGTTTTGCTATATATCAGAATGCTGTCAAGATATGCCACGCAGAATTGGTCAAGGTATTCTCCAAGGACTGAGTTAATCATCCTCTTGAAAGTGCTAGGGGCGTTGCATAGCCCAAAAGGCATGACCAGGTATTAATAGAGTCCATATCAAGTTTTGAAAGCGTTTTATATTCATCACCTTCTTTGATTCAGATTTGGTTAAAAGCGTCTTGGAGGTCAATCTTAGAGTATTCTTGTGCTCCAGTCAAGACACCACATAGGTCATTGGTTATAGGTATGGGGTATTGGTTTTTTATTGTGATTTTGTTCAGCTTCTGGTAGTTTACACAAGGTCTCATTCCCCCATCTTTCTTCCTAACAAATAGTAGGGGGGAAGAGCATGGGGCCTTTTAGACCCAGATAAATCCTTTCTTGATCATGTCTTCAATGTACGCTTTCAAGGCCACCTGTTCTTTGTGGTTGCAACTATAGATGGGGCCGTGGCTGGGTTGCGTATCAGGGAGTAAGTCAATAGCGTGATTGTAGATAGAGTGTTCAGGTAGTTGAGGTGCCGCCTCTTTGCTGAAGACACTGGCCCATTTCTTGAGGGCTGAGGGCAGCTTCCCTGAGCAAGGGTCCAATTGCAAGGTCATGAGTTTGGTGGGGGGTACTATGTGTAGGCTCGGCTGAATGAGTACAGTATCAGGGTTAGGTCCCTTTCCCAGGGTTATGGTTTGGTCATGATAGTTCAGGATTGCACCATGCTTGTCAGCCCAGGAGTCTCCAAGTATCAATGTGTGTGGTAATCCTTTCAACAAGATAACAGACAAGGGGTAGGTGTTTTGCCCAATCTTCAGCTCCAGGTGTTGGTTACATTCTTGGCCGATGTCAGTTGAACTGTTTCCCACAGTGAATTGGAATTGAGTATCTGAGGGGATGAGTTCTAGCTTGTACATTAATGCGGGGTCAATGAAACTTTCATCAGCCCCTGTGTCTAAGAAAGCCTTTTTGTGAAATACTTTATCTCCCACTTCTAGGGTCACTATGATATACTTATAGAACTGAGAGGTGGTGTTTAATTGGGCAAGGTAGCCTGAAGTTTGGTATCTTCTGGGACAGACCCTGGTCTGGTGCCCTGCTTCATGGCAGTGGAAACACAACCCA
Organism: Entomophthora muscae; assembly: GCA_014839935.2. Lineage (NCBI taxonomy): Eukaryota > Fungi > Entomophthoromycota > Entomophthoromycetes > Entomophthorales > Entomophthoraceae > Entomophthora > Entomophthora muscae. Next base: position 50,024 of record QTSX02006490.1, read on the forward strand.
TCTCTGTAATGTTGTTGCAACTCCTTGGGTGTCATGGCTGGTCTGGCCGCAGTGGGGCTTCTGGCCATCCAGGGTCCATGGGGGGCGGCGCCGTGAGTTTCTTGGTTTAAGCTTAGTCCTTGGCAGAGCACAATCAGTTATTATAACCCAATTGTGGGGTGGTGGTGCTTGAGGAGGTCCTTTAACCCTGGGTTCACACCTTTTCTGAATAAGATGGCGGTCAATTTGTTGTCCAGCATAGCACAGGTCTGTAGTTTGGTGAACTCTTCTACATAGGTCTGACATGGGCTCTGTTTTGCTTGAACTCTAACAGAGTCATGAAGGCGGAGTGATGGGTATTCTGGTCCTCTCCTGTGCCCATTAGTTCAGCCTCAAATTAAGTATAGTATAAGAAAAACTCTATGTTGTTGGCAGTGGCCTTGCCGAACCAGTCTAAGGCGTCCCCTGTTAGCATGGATGCTACTCCCAAGACTTTAACTGTGTTGTTGGGATAGGCAGAGGCATTGGCTAGGAAGTGTAGTTGCAGTACCAGCATGGCTCTTCTAGCTTCCTCTAGGCTGAGCTTGCCCATCTGAGGCATGGTCACATTGAAGGTGGTTTGGTTCACAATGATGTTCTTTACTTGGGAGGAGGTTGCTGCAGTTGGGTCTTTGCTCTCTGGAGCATCCTTAGAATCATCCAAGGTCTGGGTTGTTCTCTTCCAGATGGAGGAGATCTGGTATGATAGCCAAAAATGACAATAATAAGTGATAATCATAAAAACAAACATACAAGTAGCCCCAAGTGATAATAACATCTTGGGGCCCAGGTTACCAAGTTTGGGGTGGATTGTCATAGTGTCAGGATACTAAGAGTACCAAGGAGCTCCATCAGGTGAGGGAGGAGTTGAAGAAGGTACTGGTATGGCCCACTAGATGATGGGACTTAACTTTACCAGATAGGAAAGGGCCTTCCCAGCCACAGCCCAAGGCCCAGCTGCTGGCAAGGCAGAGTCAATCAATCCTGTGAGCGCCAGGTAAAGCACTCCCAGGAATTAACTACTCTGGCCAGTGGCATCAGAAGTGGGGGGTTGAAATGGTTGGTTTGGGTGTTAGGGGCGGCTCCATGGGGACCAAGTAGGCAGCAGGATTGTTGTACTTCCTGTTGAAGATCAAATGGTAGATGGTGATTGCTTTGCTGTCATGGACAATTTGGTAGGGTTCCTTGTGAGCATTTGGGCGGGTGTATAACTGCAAGTCTTCCCATGTCCAGGTTTTGTGGTTAGGATTGGCGGGATACTCAGTGAAATGCACAAGGCCAAACAGAGCGTTGGGCAGACAGTAGTAGTCAAAGGCTTTGGTTTTATCAACAGGAGTCTGACTATATATCAGTAGATGGGTACTAATACTTGGGTGTATGCAGATGGAAGAGTATTAAAAATAGGTATGGAAACAGATTGGTGAACCAAAGGTTCATAACAACTTTATTTGGTAAGGATGACAATACACAACTTTTTCAGGTGCTTCTGGTTTATATAATTACTCACATGCAAGTGCCTCTGGGCATTCTTCTGGTGCTATCTGTGTGGCAAGGCTTGGCATTTCAGGTTCTGCTGTTTGGTTGGCTGCTTCATGGTTATTTTTGGGGTTTTCAGGAACAGTTATTTGGCTTTTTGATGGTCCATCTTGGCTTGGCTGGCCATTGATTCTGGCAGGTTTGGCTTCTGGGGTTATGGGGGTTTTCCCAATTTGATCACCTTTTTTGGGCTGGCTTGACAGGCTTTCCTGAGGCCAAGGAACTTGATTAAAAAAGGGTCCCCAATTGGGGACCCCAAATTACTTAATGGAGGGTGGGCTTGAACTGGGGCTACTGGGCAGCTAAAAATAGCCTGCCCAGGCCCAGCCAAACCCACCAAGACTTGGGCGTAGCTTTTGGGGCCCATTCTGGGCCCCATAGCTACTGCCAGGGCGGGAATAGTTCCCACACCTGGATTTGCTTCAAAAAGCAAAAATCCAGGTACAGGCAAATCTCCCCTGCCCGCTAGCTCTGCCTGGTGGCTAGGAGCGGGTTTGATTCCCGCCTGGGGCTTTGAAATTGTTACTTTTGTAACAGTTCCTGTTTCATAGGCCTTACGTAAGCCTGAAATTATGACATAAGCCATCTTGGTGAAGGGGTCTACCAAGACCAGAATCACATTAAAGGAGAGGGATGGGGGAAGTTCCACAATATAGTACATAGAAACAGATCTCCAGGGTCCATGAGGTATATCCAAGGGTCTTAGCAGCCTGTTGCAGATCCTGAATGAATTAAACATTAAGTTGTACACTTAGGGATTGAGCAATATAACAATCACACAATTGCTTCTTCTCAATACGGTTTTAATAAGGTAACTATGTTTAAAACACTCATAAAATGGGTGTTTTAATTGTCTATTGAATGTGCTTCAGACACAGGCTTTACTTCTGAGGTTAATTATAGAAACAACGTAAATAGATCCATATGCCTCCATAAGGAAAGTTGTATGAAACCAGTTTTTCCATGACGTGGGACTTTCTAATATGCCTGTCTACTCTCCTCCATTAGGAAAGTCCTTCTGTCTATGCCTCCCTTCCCCTGGTATATATTCCCCTGTCTTATACTATATAAGTCTCTCACTATCAAATAAAGCACTAGTTTTGTCATAATACCTTATATTCTTCTGTCCATCTCAAGGCTGCCACTATACCATCAACAGGTATAGTATTAAGAAATAGATCCTGACTAACTGTTTGTAGAAATTAGCACCCCTTACTGCTACAAATACAACATTGGCGCTCATGTCTTACCACACCAACAGCCCCCACCTCTGTGGTCCTTTCAATGAGGAGGGAGGAATGCCCCTGGCTGAGCCTTCTGCCAGTGCTTCTCCCTATTACCAGGCACCAGCTTTCACCGCTTTCAACACCCATGCTGGGGAAAGAGCAGGTGCTCCCTATGGCCTGCCCACCCTCAGTCACTTCATACCAGAACATCAGCATTCCCAAGCCATTGTTTTGGTCAACCCCTGGTCCTGCAAGCCCCTGCTTCTTTGGAGATGAACACCAACTCCTCTCCTTCTGAGGACGCTATCCGTAGTTCCATCTATGCTATGGACTCTGGTGCTGCTGGCAATGGCGCTTGCTCTGAGCATCTTGCTCTTCAGCAACCTTCTGCCAATAGCTCCTTGATTTGCTTTCAGAACCTCTCCCAGGTCAACCCTGACCAACTCCATTGTGACATCTGCACTGTGGAACAAATCAAAGACTATTTGCAACAGTTCATTCATCCTGCCGTATGTCACAACCAAATGCACCTGGGCCGCATCCAAAGCCTAGTGCATGACCAGGGAATACTGGTGTTCAACCAATAGATGTTCATTCAGGTCTTTTACTCTGAGCTTGGAAATACTTTCACCACTGTGAATTAATACCTTACTGAAGTTACCAACACCCAGAACACCATGCTGCACTGGGTTAAAGCCATCAAGAGAGGAATAGCCAAGCTAGTTCCAGTGCATGTGGTATAGACCCTCACCCATAAGGGTGTAGACACCAATTGGATTAGTGTGATTACCTCCCACATGCTTGAGACTGGTCCCATGATTTGAAGCCTGACTCATGAGCTAGAAGTTTTAGCTGTTGCCTTGCCACTATTCCCTTGTTCACCCCCGCGTCTACCGCTACAGAAAACTCCCCCTCTAGTCACCCTTCTTGGCTGTGACATCCTTGAACTCTTCAATCACTATAAGAAGATGCAGACAGAACTGGTCCAGAAAAGTGCCAATCTTGCCTTCCTGTTAAATGGCTACCACACTGTGTCAGAGCTTCAGGATTGTCTCAATCTTTGATAATCACATGACAAAGCCAATAGCCAGACCTAAGCCAGGAAGGATAAGGAAGTGATAGTCTTGCTTTAAGCTGAGCTTGCCACCCATGAAAGGCGCATTAACTCTCTGGAAGATGACCTGGATATCACCCACCAAGAGAAAAAGGTCTATCAAGATGAACTGGACAAGCAATAACTGCTTCTGGAGCCTTCTAGAGCCAATTGAATAGGATGGACAGTAAGATTATGGCCATCAACTTACAGGCTTTGTCCCTCCACTCCAAGAGTCTTCACAGTCCACAAAGGTCCTCCAGTCCCAAGTTCTATCATAGCTACAGAAGCAATGATGACCCCCCTTGGTTGCCCTCAATGCTGTACATGTATTAGAGCCAGTATTGGAGTCCGAGGATGACGTATTGGCCACCCCTGAAGCTTCTGGGGCTGCTCAGGACAGAGAAAGTGAACATGAGGCGCACCAAGAGAAAAATTGTTGAGATGCCTCTGAGGCTAGGTTTGCTGCCTCTACCCTCAGCCATTCCTGTCTCACCTGCTCCTCAGTGAGGATCACACCTGCTCCCCTCCAACATGGCTCCAACTACTTCAAGCCTGTCAACTTACCCAAGTTTGACTGCAAGAGTAATGTAGCTATCACAGTAGGTTCCATCATGCCGGGAATTATCTGCCCAATCTGTCAGGGATCCAACCAGTGGGTAGTTCCTGAGAACTTGCAGGCAGACGGCCCGCGGGCCCAGCAGGGAGAGTCCACCACAAGATTGGGGCTAACTTTACAATATAAGATAACAATTTTCCAAGGACTGCCCAAGGTCCGCTTACAGGCATCATAGAATCAATCAATCCAGTGAGGGTGATATACATTACCCCAAATATCTGGGTGGAAGTGGATTCATTAGTGGCAACGGATTCTTGCAGGCAGTTGGGCCGCGGGGTGAGGGGCAGTGCCATTGGAACCAAATATGTGGGCAGGAAATTATATTTGTCTTGGAATAGCAGAGGGGACTGGATGATTTTGGTGCTTTCTCCGTAAAGGACTTCCATCTCTCTAGTTCTAGCTTTGGGGTCGTGGATCAGGATTTCCTCCAGAGTAAACTCCAAATACACTGGGCTGGGTGGGTACTCAGTGAAATGTACTGGGCTTAAGGAAGCTCCTGGTGGACGGTAAAGGTCAGGCAGCTGGTCTGCGGTTTCTTGGGGTAGGTGAGTATGGGGTGCAGAACTGCAAGACATAGGCTATAAATGAAGTAGAACTAATAAAAAGGTATGATCTGGTTGAACCAAAGGTTCATGTCACTTTATTGCAAGAATGACAATGGGCATCTTCATGGCAATCCAGGATATAAGTATGCCCATCTGTCATGGTAAAACTATCACAAATTCCCTTGGCCCAGGTTTTCCTGTTTACCAGGTCTTCCCAGTCTTTGGTGGCATCAATTGCGGGGGTTATTCCATTGGCTGGCTCAAACATAGAATGCTTGAATTCCCTAGTCAGGTTGTGGGATTGGTTGTCTCTGGGTAGCCCGCATTCTATGGGAAGGTTCTCTGTTTCCCCTTCCACATGAGCCTGAGTTATTTTGGATCTGTGGCTGGGCCCACCTGGTGATTGGTTGAGTTAACAGTAACCTTTAGCATGGGAAGTATTGATGTAGGTGGATTTGATTCATCAAGCTTCAAAAGATTTCTGAAGTCAAATCCTGCTCTGGTTTGAGCCCAAAAAACTGCGGGCTGGCGGCCTGCGGAGAGCCAGGGTTTGAATCCTGTAGTTGAGGCTTTTCAATAAGCATAGTCAATAAGAGTTTGTCACTTGTGACACAATCAGGAAGGCTCAAAAAGCCGGGAAACCTTTATCAAAATTGACAGAGTTAACAGATTTTTAATCAGACAGTCAATCAAAAATGGGTTACGGCTACTCCAATCTGTCAACTAAAACCAGCTCCTCCTTGCAAATTGACGTTGATAAATTGGCGTAATTTGAGGGTCACCCAATACAAGCTTGTTAATCAGCATGGTTCTCAGAAATTGGTCACACAAGGGTTCTTCGCAACCTGGACCAGGTACTTACTTGATAATGTGGAAGGAATAGGAGGCCAAGATTCAGGTGGTATTGCTTAGTCAATTTTTGATATATATTGAATAATTTTCACTGTTTCAACTATAAGAGTTGAGTACTCCCAAAATTTTACTCAATAAAAATTATTTATCCCTAGTTCTAATTTACTTTTAAAAATGCATCCTGTGGTAAGGATGTTACAATATATTCTGTACAATCTAATTCTCAACCAAATCATTTCTGGAAGATGGGGCCCTGCATTTGGAACTTTGTTGTCAGTGCTGCCCAATGTTAATTTCATGCAAGCCAATCTTGGAGCTCCCCCATTCTGGAAAATGAAAATTGTGTTGCCTTCCAATGTCCAGAATTATATTCTGAAGATACATTGATGCTTTCTCAGGCCATTTATCTTGGGCTACTTTGGTTAGGATTAGTTGTTCTACTTAATCCTAGTATTAAAATTGGAAAATTTACAAAAAGATATCTGAAGCCACGTTGGTGGTTAATCATTAATTCTATGTGGATTTGGGTGGCAATTCCCCATCACTTAGAAACAGCTTCATACTATCCTGCAATTTCTGTCACATTACTCAACTCTTCTACGTCTGAGTTTTTGGAAGCAGCTTGTCATGAATTTGTGTTTCTTTTCTCCTGCTCTGTCAAGATATCTGCATTTGCCATGTTTATTTGTATCAGTTCTTTTCTGATCTTTCAGTTTGGACTTTTCTTTAATTTGTAGTTTCCATCTCCAGTTGCAGTTGTTGAGACTGGATCTTCTGTTTCCTATTTCTGCCACGTCATGTCATTTTGGCGTCCAGAGTATTTTCCTGCTCCACCCACTGATGAAATTTTGTGTGAAGTTATATCAGCCTTATCATTCTATTCTGGTTCAAGCCTTAGTCACAAATCCCAAGTTTACCATGTGATGACAAAGGTTTCTTAGGATGCTTGTGAATGTTTGTTGTCCGCGGTGGAGCGCAATCCACATGTTTTAACAGAAAGTTCATCTCTGTACCCTTTGTTAAAAAAATTGTGTGTATCTATTGAGGAGCTCAAAGTATATTGTAAGCTGTACGTCTTCCAACAGGGTACTACTCCACTTTTGATATTACTTCCTCATGTTGTAACTGTGCTGTTTTAGCAGAGTTACATGAGGAAAAATATTTAGAAGATGGATAATAATCTTTATTATGAGATAGTGATTATATAGTTCAGGTGAATCAAGGATAACAGGAACATGATTGGTGATCACACGGCTGGATGATGAAGGGAGTGGCTTGATCCTAATAATGAGTCAAGCGCCAAAACAAGGTATCCACCATAAAGGATCATCATCTGTTCATGTTGATGGATTGGGTAATTCGAGTTGACTTCCTAGTCTGGCTTTGAGTGACTGGATAATTGTATTGCAGGTCACAAACCTGCTTGGTTGGAACCTTGCTGGCGGGTCAAGCCTGAGGTTTTGACACCCCCCCAACTAAAGGTCAGCCTCCTCTGGGGGCAGGTTGTCAGGGAGGTTGTCAGGATCCCAGGCGCCGTATTGAACTAGTTGCTGTTCTGTGGCAGGAAGGGCGGTTTCTTGCTGTTTCTGTCTTGCTTTGCAGGGTTGTAGGTGATCATGGTGTAGGGTCTTGTCTTGCTTACATTTTCCAAGCCCTTGCACAAGGTAAGTGTTATTGTTTTTTACCTTCAAAATGATTGCTGGCCCCACTTTCTTGGGTTGTAGCTTGCTCTTGTCAACATTCATGACCCAAACTTTGTCCCCAACTTCATGTCTATTGCAGATGGGGACAAAGATTTTTTGTAGATGTTCATTCTCCTTCACTGTTTGTTTGGTGTTAGCTTTTACAACGTGAGAGTCTGAGCGTGGAGGGGCTTCACTTGGAATTTCCAGTTTAGGTCCTGTCAATGCTTGAATGATATTTGGCTGTGTGCAGTATACCAGTTCAAACGGGCTTTTCCCGGTGGATCTGTTCACTTGGGTTCAACACCAAAGTAGTGCAGTTAGTAGCTGCTTATACCAGTCTTCAAGTCTCCTGGCGGTGAGTTTGGCTAAGGCTTGCACAAGGCTACCATTAAGCCACTCTACACGTCCATTGACCTGTGGGTGGTATGGTGTTGTTACAGTGTGTTTGACCCCATTTTTTGCAAGGTATACATTGGTGGTTTTGGATGTCAATTATTTCCCTCCATTGGTTATCAGGAGTTCTGGCTTTCTGAACTTGCTGATTATCTCCTTGCCAATAAATTGTTGTACATCATTGTCAGTGTGTGCCTTTACTGCTTGGGCTACTGGTCATCTTGTAGCAAAGTCAATGGCAGTGATGATGTATTTCTTGTCATTGTGTTTTCCTGGCATGGGGCCAACAATGTCAAGAGCCCATACTTTGAAAGATACTTGTGTGCAGATGAGAAGTACTGACTTTGGAGGAATTTTGCTCTTGGCAAACTTTTTGCATACCTCACATTGGTCTAGGACTTCTTGAACGTTGCAATATAAGGTTGGCCACCAGGCCTTGTGCTTAAGGAACTCATATAGGTTTTGGCTCTTGGTATGTCCAAGGTCTCTGTGATAGTGTAGGATGGTGTCTACTTGCTGATGTGTGGGAATGTAGGGAATGGTTGTGTGTCTGTCATCTTTCTGTGTAGGGTCCCATATACGTCAGCAAAGAGGTGTTCATTTTTGATGACTGTTTCCTAGGTTATGTTGGTGGCACCAGGGGAGAAACCCTTGTCCTTTTTTTATAACACTAAGAGAGGCCAGTCTGGGTCACGCCCATTCTCTTCTCTTGAAGCGCAGACATACAGGTGGGACAGGGTGTCTGCCATGGCAAGCTTGGCTTCAGGTTTGTACTGGATGAGCATATTAAATCTTTCCAATAGTTCCATCCACCACGCTTGGCAGTGTGACAGATTTTCTTGAGTCTTGAAATAGATGAGTGGCTTGTGATTGGTTAATGCTGTGAATTCTTTCTGCCGTTCTAGGTAACAGCGTCATTTGACTAGGCAGTATACAATGGCCATGGTTCTTTGTAATGAATAGGGTATTGACACTTGCCATCTATCAACTTTTGCAATTCATAAACTACAGGCAGGAAATCACCGTCATTATTTTTGATTTGTAGTACTCCCCCAATAGACGCATCTGAGGTGTTGGTTTCCATTTGGTATTCCCCGTCACGTTTGGGGTATTATAGGATGGGAGCTGTTGTGAGTTTCTCCTTGAGGCGTCTAAAGTAGAGGTCATGTTGGGGAGTCCACACAAGCTTGGACTTGGCGCCTGTTATGGTGGATAAGGGGGCAGTCAAAACGCCACAGTCAGGTATGAAGTGTTGTACATAAGCCACCATCCCTAGGAAGGTGTGGAGTTCCAATTTATCCTTGGGTGGATATATCTTGCAGATGGCCTGTATCTTTTGACTGTTGGGTTTGATGTTGTCCTTTGAGACTATGTGTCCCAGGAAGGGTAGTTGCTTGCCAAAGAACTGGCAGTTGGAGGGCTTGGCCAACAGTTTGTGTTGTGCCAAGGTAGCAAAGACTGCCTCAAGGTCTTTGTGGTGTTGTTCCACCAAGGGGCTGTAGATAATAACATAGTCCAGGTACACTAGGGCGTGCTTGCCTATGTGGGGTGCAAACACTTTGTTCATGAAGGTTAAAAAGGTGGACAGAGCATTAGTCATGCCAAAGTTGAGCACCACACATTTGTAGGAGCCGTATTTAGTGCAGAAGGCCGTTTTAGGGATGTCTTCCTCCTTGATACAAATCTGATTATAGCCTGCAGTTAATTCAATCTTGGAGAAGACAGTGGCTCCTCCCAAGGCATTGAAGAGGCCGTCAATCAGTGGTAGTGGGTAACAATTCTTAATGGTTACTTTGTTTAGGGCTTGGTAGTCTGTGACCAGACGTAAGGTACTGTCCTTCTTAGCCACAAAGAATACGGCGGCCCCAAAGGGAGACTGTGAGGGGCGGATAAGTCCTTTCTCCAATGCCTCCTTGAGGTAGGCACGTAAGGCGTTGTCTTCATTTGGGGTCAGCCTGTAGATAGGGCGCGCCTTGGGTACAGCCCCCTTGAGTTGGATGTAGTGCTGAATATGATTCTCAGGGGGCAGCTTGGGCAGCGCTTCCTTGAAGATTTCTGGATGCCGGGCCACAATTTTGTAGTCCTGAGGCGTGATGGTACCCTGGTGATATTTGAAATGTATCATCTTGTACTGGCAGGTGTCCAATCAATTGCCTTCAGGTTTTTCTTCTTGTCCTGGGTCTCTGTGATGCGCACAAAGACATGGTCACGTAGAAGTTGGTCCATGGAGTCAGGGTAGATCTGATGGTTGACACCTTCACGCTTGATGATCAAAACTGAGGTTGTCCAGTCTACCTGAGTATTGCTCTTTTTCAGCCAGTCTAGCCCAACACAATGTCAAACTTTGGGAAGTCAATGACGGGACCTTGAATGGTGGAGTGGAGGTTCTCAAGTATGATAGAGAAGGGGGCAGTTTCCTTTGTCACGGCAATGTGGTGTTTGTCAGCTAGGACCTCATTTTTAATTGGCAAAGGATTAGTGGCCAGCTTGAACTTATCCACAAAGCTACTTTTGACCAGGGTTTGATCTGCGCCCAAATCCAGGAGTGCTGAGCCTGTGTAACTGCAAAAGCGGAAAGGATAGGACATCACTTTATTGGGATGTCTGGCAATGGTGTACAGTACCGGGCCTCTGAGGGTACTTGGATCATTGGGAATTGGTCCACGTCATTGGGTTGATACTCATCATTGGGCAAGTCAGGAGTTGTGTGGGGAGAGCTTGGCTTGCTTAGTGCTCTCCCTGGGCTTTTCCCTTGTCTTGGTTGTCTTGCGTGGCGGTGACATGGAAATGGGTCTGGTTTGACTGGCCATTGTTTCCATTTCCATGTCCATTTAAACCCATGGGTTTGTGGCTGGTGTTATTCCTGTTGCCTCCAGGGGTGGTTGAGAGGAGCGCCTGCCTGATTGGGAGTCCTTGGGTCTTTCTTGTTTCCCAGTTTATGCCTTATGAAGTGTGTTAGAGGTTTTCTCCGCTTTCTCTGCTTCACAGTACAAGCTTTGAAGGTTGGTCACCTGGTCCAGGCTCACATGTCTCATCACATGCAACTTGAGGGCATTGTAGTACATGAGGTGTGTGGCTGGGGTATCAAAGGTCATGTCAGACAGTGCACTAAGTTGGAGTTCCTTGTAGGCGCGGGTGAGTTCCTTCACAGTGCCTGTCTGGGTCAGGTTCTTTAATTGGTGTATTATCATGAGCGCTGTGTCTTTAAGCACAAATCTTGCCAGGAAGTCTTGCTCAAATGTATCTCAGTTCTTGTTGGTGTGCTCTTTGTGCCACTTGTTGCACCAGGTGCCAGTGTCATGGGTCAGGAAAATGGAAATTTCTGCAATCCAAAACCGCTGTGGGCATTCCATCTGAGCCAGCTTGCTCTGGGCGGACTGAATCCATGCGGCAGTGTTGTTGTTGTTGGCCCCAGCAAAGGGTTCCAAGGTAGTGCTTTGTAGTCTTTGAGCTACGTAGGCAGGCATGGTGTTTTTGTCAGTTGGCTGCAGCATTGAGGAGGGAGCCTGAAAGAAACCTTGTGCAGACATGGCGTTGAAGGCGGGTAGTGGAATCACCATGTTCTGGTAAAGGACAAAGCCCTTGGGTATGGCGGTACCAGGGGTGTACAGAGTCTAGTCAGGTGGGAGGCCAGACATAAAACTGTCAAGGATTTGTTGGCTGCAGCGCGGGCAGGCAACAGGCAGAATTTTTCAAGATAAAGTAGGATGGAGAACCTACCTGTGCTACCAATGTCATAAATGTGCTGTTTTAGCAGAGTTACACGGAGAAAATATTTAGAAGATGAATAATAATCTTTATTGAGAGATAGTGATTATATAGTTCATATGAGTCAAGGATAACAAGAACATGATTGGTGATCACACGGCTGGATGATGAAGGGGGTGGCGTGATCCTGATAATGAGTCAAGCGCCAAAACAAGGTATCCACCATAAAGGATCATCATCTGTTCATGTTGTTGGATTTGGTAATTTGAGTTGATTTCCTAGTCTGGCTTCAAGTGATCGGATAATTGGATTGCAGGTCACAAACCTGCTTGATTGGAACCTTGCTGGCGGGTTGAGCCTGCAGTTTTGACACTCAGTTTCTTGCCTACTGTTGTACAATTGAAGTTCCCAAGGTAAATAGACTCTCAGCGTTGTGGTTAGCAGTTGACCAGACTGCCCAGGATTTGGTAGTTTGGGATTCCCTGTTAACCACAACTGAGGCCTGGTAAGCCAAATTCTTTCTCTGGTCTCAAATCTGTCAACTTCAAAGCAAGGTACGTTGGTAATTGAGGACAAACCCGCTGCGCGCTCCTGGTTTTCTGGTCCTTGTTCCGCAGTAGTCCCCTCCAGTCAAAGTCAGGATTGTTCTCCCTGTAGTTCTTCCCAGTTACAATTGGCAGTGGCAAACAAACCTGTCAAGGTGAAAGAAGAACCAGTGGTGTCTGGTCCTGATAGTTCTTTGACAATGCTTCAGCATGTTGTACCTGCAAAGCCTTCCGCGGTTATGTCCAAAGAGTTGCCCTTTGTTCACATTGATTGTGATCATCCAGTTCTTCTAGCTGCTGTCCAAGAAATGATTGAGCAATACTTCCAGGAGCATACTGCCTCCTTAGCTGCTGTCTGTACTGCCAAAGAGAAGCAGGACCCTACCAAGATGGCAACCTTTACTGCAAATAAATCTACTTCTGGTTACTTCTTGTTTTATGGTAGCATTGATAATGGTCAAATTATCTATTGTCCAGCCACTTTTTTGGATACAGGTGCTTCCAAAAACTTCATGAGTGTAGAGACTGCAGACTTGCTACAACTCAAGTACCACCCTGGAATTCTTGTTAGGGATGGAAACTGTCAAACATTCTCCTCTTTCCAGCTGAAGAAGCCAGTAACATTTGTAGTTGCAGGTCAGTCTTTTATGGCAAGGTTCTCCATTTGCTCTACCCTGATGTATCCTATCATTTTGGGGATGGGTTGGTGGAAAGATCATAATGTATAAACTTACAGAAAGAAAATGAGCTATATGTGGAACACTCTTTGGATTTATCTATTTGTATTCCGCTGTTAGGTATGTCTGAATTAGAGCAATCTTCTCAGACCATTCAATTGGTTCCTGTCCCTGTCCTCACAAGTTCAGATTTACCAGCATGCTTGCAACCCTGGTCCGCGGCGTTTGATGCCACCAGGGGCGAGGTTCTCCCCAAGCACACTCAGTTTGACTTTGACTTTAAAGTTACTGTTGATCTGATTTGAATTGTGTCTCCTATTTACCCTTTAACCTTGAAGGAAGACGCATGTTTGGAAGAGTGGACTTGTGACATGTTGGCAAAGGGCTACATTTTTAAAAAAGTTTGTCAATCTTCTCCCTGTTGTTGTTTGTTCAAAAGACTGATGGATCTCTTTGTCCTTGTGTTGACTACAGGAATTTTAATAATATTACAATTCCTGATTCCTACCCTTTACCTCTTGAAGCTCAGATCTCTAGGTGTGTTGAGAAGGCTAAGGTATTCTCAAAACTTGATCTGTTGAATACTTTCAATCAAATCAGGATCACAGAAGGAATATAATGGTTAACAGCATTCAGAACCAAGAAGGGCATCTTCCAGTTCTGTGCAATGCCTTTTGGATTGAAGAATGCTCCAGCTTGCTTTCAGCAGCTAATTGATTCAGTATTGGGGGACTTCCTAGGTGTATGTGCCATTGAGTATATGGATGATATCTTGGTGTTCTCTCCAGATGAGGAGTCACATAAGGCTCATCTGTTGGCAGTTGTAGAGCGCATTCTCCAGGCAAATTTGATCATTAAAAAGAGTAAGTGTGAATTCTTTAAACGTAAGGTTACCTTTCTGGGTAATATTATCTTTGAGGATGGCCACACAATTGCCCCTGACAAGGAAGCTTCAGTTTGAGAGTATGCTACGCCTGTGAAAGTATCCCAAATCCATAGTTTCTTGGGTATCTGTACGTTCTTGAAGAAATTCACCCCTCACTTGTCTGAAGTAGCTGCCCCTTTATATTTGGCTAGTGGAAAGACAACTTTGGTTTGGATGCCTGAGTGCGCAAGTGCATTCACAGCAGTCAAGGCTCTTTTGTTGTTGTCACCTGTGAGAGACATATGGATCCTGAGCTTCCTTTTGTGGTTTCAACAGATGCCTCTAAATACTCTGTGGCTGGTGTGTTGTTGCAGACTGCTGGCAATGGGATTGAGAGACCAGTAGGGTGTTTCTCCTGGAAGATGGAGGCTTGTGAACGCAACTACATGATTTACAACAAGGAATTGTTAGCTGTTATGGAATTGTTAAAGCATTGGCATCACCATCTCATGTTGGCACATCATTCATTTTTAGTAAGAACTGATCACAAAGCTCTTCTATACTATTGACAACCCAGGGTTTTGTTGGATTGTCAATCCAGATGGCATGGTGACCTGACAAGATACAAGTTCTACTACAAGTTTATTAAGGGATCTGACAATCACTTGCCCAATGCACTGAGCAGAAACCCTTCCCATCTCCAAGATGCTGGTATGGACGCTGAGTTTAACACACATAATATGATTCCAGATGAGGCTATGGTGCCTTTTGTATTGCCTCTACCTGCTACGCTGGCCACCATGTCCTTAACTGAGGGCACAGACCTGGACTTATATTCCAAAGATAAGTTTCTGCAACCTCTGTCCAAAGGTTATGATAGGCTATTGAAGCTAGCATGTTCAAACCCAGTGGGCCAGCCCCAGGGCTATCATAAGATAGGTTCAGTTCTATATCATCAAGGTTTCTTGTGGGTTTCAGAAGGAACTATTTGGGACAAAATCATGGAGGCTCATCACACCTGTCTAACGGCAGGCCACCCAAGGAAAAACAAAACAGTGGAACTAATTGGCTGCCGGTTTTCCTGGAAAGGTTTGACAGTGCAGGTAGCAGTTTTTGTTTGTGATTGTCTGGTATGTGTTTGGTATAAGGCAAGCCAGAAAAAGACTACTGGTTTACTGGTTCCACTGCAGCCTGCTGCAGGACCCTGGACACCTGTGTTGGTGGATTTCATTGGGGAACTTCCCAATTCCAATGGGTTTAACGCAATCATGGTGGTGGTAGATTGTTTCACAACAATGGCACACTTTGTACCTTGCCCAACCACAATTACTTTGGTGGAAACAGCTAGGTTTTTTGTGAATAGAATCTTCTCCCTATATGGCATCCCAATGGAGAATTTAAGTGACCATGGGCCTCAATTTATTACTCAGTTCTGGGAAGCTTTCATTGGAATTCTCGGTATCAAATTATGCCGTTCCATAGCCTTTCACCCCCAATCCAACGGACAAATGGAGAGGGTAAATCAAAGTTTGGAGGTCTACCTACGTTGCTACACTAATGCAAGACAAGATGACTGATGTGATATCCTACTCATGGCAGAGTTCACATATAATAACGCCCCACACATGTCAACTCAAGTATTGCCCCTCTATGCCAATATGGGCTACAATCCTTCTTCCAACATGGGTCCTTGTTTGGTTAGCAACATGGAAGCTGCAACTGATCAAGCTGCTGCATTGAAGCAGGTTCATCAGGAGCTCCAGGTTATTATTGCTGCTGCTGTGACAACTTACAAAGAATATGCAGACAGCAAGCGCCAGGAAGGTCCCAATTACAGGCCAGGTGATTTAGTCATGGTTGATGCTTGCAATATAAAACTAAAGGTTCCATGTCGCAAGTTAGGGCCTAAGCAAGTTGGCCTCTTCAAAGTTGAACGTCAAATTGGTCCCTCTGCCTATCAGCTGGATTTACCCCCTGCTTTCAAGATTTTCTACACCTTTCATGAATGTCTTCTTACTCACTTTAAAGGTACAGAGACTCCCTCTTCTCAACCCATTCTTGTGGAAGGAGAACCTGAGTATGAGTTAAATTGTATTCTGGCTTCCCGCAAGAATTGACGCCATTTGGAATATTTGGTGTCTTGGAAGGGTTATCCTGATTCTGAAACTCCTGGGTTCCCCACTACAATTGTTCCAATTCCCCAGATCTGATTCACAAGTTCTACAAGCACAATCCCACTTCTATTGGCCACCATGAACTTACCTTAGCCGCAATGAAACTCCTGCCTGCCTACAAGAATTTCTCCTTATCCCATCTCCTGGATGGTGGTATTGAGCCCAGGACTAAAACAGAGGGTAATGTTACAGTAGGTTCCATCATGCCAGGAATTATCTGCCCAAGCAGGAAGGCTCAAAAAGCTGGGAAACCTTTATTGAAATTGACAGAGTTAACAGATTTAAATCAAACAGTCAATCTAAAATGGGTTACAGCTGCTCCAGTCTGTCAGCTGAAACCAGCTCCTCCTTGCAAATTGACGTTGATAAATTGGCATAATTTGAGGGTCACCCAATACAAGCTTGTTAGTCAGCATGGTTCTCAGAAATTGGTCACACAAGGGTTCTTTGCAACCTGGACCAGGTACTTACTTGATAATGTGGAAGGAATAGGAGGCCAAGATTCAGGTGGTATTGCTTAGTCAATTTTTGATATATATTGAATAATTTTCACTGTTTCAACTCTAAGAGTTGAGTCCTCCCAAAATTTTACTCAATAAAAATTATTTATCACTAGTTCTAATTTACTTTTAAAATGCATCCTGTGGTAAGGTTGTTAAAATATATTCCGTACAATCTGATTCTTAACCAAATCATTTCTGTAAGATGGGGCCCTGCAGTGGGAACTTTGTTGTCAGTGCTGCCCAATGTTAATTTCATGCAAGCCAATCTTGGAGCTCCCCCATTCTGGAAACTGAAAATTGTGTTGCCTTCCAATGTCCAGAATTATATTCTGAAGATACATTGATGCTTTCTCAGGCCATTTATCTTGGGCTACTTTGGTTAGGATTAGTTGTTCTACTTAATCCTAGTATTACAATTTGAAAATTTACAAAAAGATATCTGAAGCCATGTTGGTGGTTAATCATTAATTCTATGTGGATTTGGGTGGCAATTCCCCATCACTTAGAAACAGCTTCATACTATCCCGCAATTTCTGTCACAGTAGCCATGTTCTTACACCTATACCAGAACTCCATGTATGGCTCTGACAACACCATGAGGGATTCCAAAATCATCAACTGTCTGTATGCTGAGGCTCAAACCATTATCTTGTCACGTCTTCCTGAGAATGGCTGGACTTTTGCCAACGTCTCCAGGGCCTTGACGGAAGAATTTGGTAGCCAAGAGGCCCTTCTTGGTTGCAAGATGGACTTTGCTGACACCAAGCTAAAAGTGGGAGAAACACTAGAGGACTTCACTTCTAGGCTCTACCTTGATGCTCAAACTCTGTTGTCTATGAGCACTGTGCAGTTTATTGATGTGCAGTCAGCACTCCTTAATGCTATATGTGTCAACTGAGAGCTATCCCTGGCTCTTAAGTTGGGCATTTACAACGCTTGCACTGTGCCAGATGTGATTTGACTTCTACGCACCTACAAGGAGGAGTTTGAGATTACTCTCCCTGAAGGCTGCTCCCATCAACAAGCTGAGTATAGACCCTGTGTGGCTGTGGAGATGCCCAAGCCTTCTAACAAGGTTGGAACCGCCCCAGCCAACAACGCTCCCTGTACTTGCTTCAAATGTGGTATGCCTGGCCACTTCTCTCGGGAATGTAAGAACCCTTGCTAAAAGGTTCACCATGTAGGCATGGAAGACACTGAGGAGGACTACACCAGGGACGCTGATATTGAGGAGGATAATGAGGACTAGTCAAAAACTACTAAGCAGCCAGGACAAGGAGAAATCCTTGGCTGCCTTTGTAATTTTGACACTCTCATCTCCCCCATACTGCTGCCCCAACAAACCTGCCCAGAGGCCTGCCGCTTTACCTTCCTCTGAAGCAAACCCTAAGGACAAACCCTCTCTGATTGACTTTGACTCCCAACCAATACACAAGGATGCAGAGTCTGAAGGAGTTCAAGAGGACATCTTACATTGATTCCTCACTGTTAACACTCAAACTCATTAGACTACACTTTGACCTGAGGTGGTTATCCCCCAAATAGCTTGTAAAACAGTGTCATTACCCTATGCCAAACAACTGGCTCAACCAGGTGTTGAAGTCACTCATGAGTAAGACAGTGCTGAACAACTGGCCAAGCTGCTTTGGACGGTACACGTCTCAGCACTGCTAGAGTCCCTCAAGGAAGCAAGCCCAGCTGTAGGAGCTGCCATGGCTACCTTCCTAGAGAAGTTCAAGGGACTGAGCTCCCACCAGGTCTCTAAGATTGTGGAGATCAGAGAGGACTGCCAGGATTGTACCTATATCAACCTGGTAGTGAACAAAACCCCCATTTGTGTGAGAGAGGGGGGCTAAACTAACTAAGTTTGGCTCCTATCCTGTGGGAAGGATCCACCAGGACACCATTCAGTGCAGGACTGGTATGGCCGCTTGAAGTGGCGTCCAAAGAGAAGACGCGGCAGATAGTTGGGGAAAGTAAAAATCCAGAACCATCAGGATCATCCCACCAAGCAACCGGGAAGTGCGCCTGGGAGGATGCTCTTTAACCTCCAAACCGTCCTATTGGGGCAGAACACCAGGAACCATGGGGAGGGGGGCATTGGGGAGCTCAAGCTAAGGAACACTGAGGGAGCCTGATCATGAGCAGAATACTCAAGGTTGTTGCAGGTGAGACTCTTTACCATGTTTTCACTGACAGCTAGAATGTTCTGAGTGCGCTCAGGGATATCCTCAAACATTTGAATGAACTGATTGGGGTTGGTCCCCACATGGTATAATTAATATGAAACACAACTCCAAAGGTCTGGAGAGGTGGTCCAAATCATGACCAAGACAGGAGCCGGGGTAAAGGTCACAAATTTTAAGAGGAAACCAACATTTTTTGTACGGGGAGGTGAACCAAAAGCAAAATTAAATATTAATCAATTTTTCAAACAGAGCAAAGAAAAGGGGCACCTGACAGCAGGGGACCCACAGAACAAACCCAAAGTCAAAGGGACAACAACAGCAAACTATACGCTCTTACAGAGAGCAGGAAGAGTCGCTTTCAAGAGTATAAGGAGAAGCAGAGGCAACAGAGCAAACAAGAGACAAAACCAAACTTAAAGTAGGTAAATATAAGGATTATCCTAACTTTTTAGGGTTTGAACTTGAATTTATAAAGCAGGAGAGGTAAGTGTATAAGTCAATACTAACTTTAACTCTAGATGTTTCAAAACAGGCACTGTAAACCCAGGGATAAAGACAAGAGTAAGGAATAGTAACTACTTCTGCTAACAGCTTTAGGGAATTAAAGGAGACCCCAAAATAAAGGTCTAAAATCCAAAAAAAACAACAGCTTGAAAGTATAAACTTTAGTTTGAAAGAATGAGCAAGCAGGGGACCAAAAGTCCCCTGTCTTGCTTTAAGGGTAGAATTCAAAATTCAGGGTCACCTGACCCAGGGGTGCCGGTTTGATTGGCCGCAAGAGAAATTTTGCCAGGCGGATCCAGCAAGCTAGAGGGGTTTGCACCAATTTCTGACTTCAACTCTGATTAGCTGGGGTCATATTAATGGGACAGCTCACCATTCAATCCAGATGGGTTGGCATTTAAAGAATTGGCAGTAGCGCAACCTGAATGATTCAACTTAATTAATTTCAAGTATGGACAGGCCCAAGCCAAAAGGTAGTCCAAATTAATCAGAGATTCCTCCCAAGTGGGAACCAAGTTCATCACATTGGTATTTATCACCTGGGAAGGGTATGCCAATACAAATCTCTCATCAATTGTATGGGCTAAATCCTCAAGGGAATTAAGGGGCTTGGCCGGCTTCTGAACAGATTTCTTTGAGCGGCGCCAGAAGATTGTCCTATCCAAGGATAAAGGGGGGAGTGACTTTACAGTTCAGGCCATACTGGATACTGGTGCTCCTGGGAACATCATATCCTCACAGCTGGTTAAAAAGCTTAAACTGGCACCAGACCTGGCCTATCATGAAGAGTTTGGTACTGCTGGGCCACTGACCACAAGAGAAAAAGGAGCCTATTCTTCCCTCCCTCTTTGCTTTGGGAAGCTAATAATCACTGCTCCTGCTATAGTTCTGGAAAGCAATAGCTACAACATCCTTATTGGGACTAGCTTAATGATCCAGTATGGCACTGTGACCAACCATGGAGACCATACATTTGGGATATTGGGCCACTCTATCCCCATGTTCTATCATGGAGACCACCCTTCTGAACCACCCTTACGCTGTCTGCACTACATCAACCTGGAGTACACAGATGGAGAACTGCCAGTGGTCTATACACTGTGTAGTAAGAAGATCAAGGTGCTACCTCTCTCAGTTGGGGAAGCCAAAGGAATCCCAGTCTACGCCTCCTGTAATGTGACTATCCCACCTGGCTCTCAGGTGATCCATAATGTAGGCCTCTTGCTGGCTCTACCGGCTGGTACTTATGGAGAAATCTTTGGAATCCATAACACCTCCAGACTAGAACCATGGGTTGCACCAGGCATCCTAATGCCAAGTGAGAAGGTAGTACTCATACTCTTGGCCAACATGAGTTGTGAAGCCATGGTTGTCTCCAAACACCAACTCCTGGCTTATATACAGCTGGAAGAACATGAAAACCTGCAGGAGACTGCCCCCTTTGCGGACTTCTCTGAGCAGGGCCTGCCCTGTGAACAACCACTGGTGCTAGCAGTCATAAGCCGCAACTCCCTATCTGGCCTCTCTGAAGAGAAAAGAATCAAGCCATGGATCTCTTTTCTAAGTATAAGGATGTGTTTACCAAGGATGATTATGACCTGGGCAAGGCTGCAGATGTTACCCATCATATTGACACCCAAGGCAGTCCACCTATCTGCTCCAGACCTATACGGTGTAGTCAAGCCAATCATGCCGTAGCCAACAAGGAGCTCCAGAAGCTATTGAGATCTGGCTTACTGGTCCCCAGCAAAAGTCCTTGGGATTCCCCTCTACTGATTATCAAAAATAAGGATGGCAGCAACCGTGTGGTGATTGACTATTGCTGGCTGAACTCTGTTACTAAGAAGGATTCTTATCCCCTCCCTTGCATTGAAAAAACCTTGGACCAACTGGGTGGCGCCAAGTTCTTTAGTGCCATGGACCTTATCAGTGGGTACTGGTAGATTGATCTAACCCCCGCTGACTAAAAGAAATGTGCAATCATCACTGACCAAGTGCTATTCCAACCCACAAGGATGCCCCAAGGTCTGTCCAATGCCCTGGCTACTTTTCAATGGGCTATGAATGCAGTGATGGGTGACCTCAGACTCACTAGCGCCCTGGTCTATCTGGATGACATTAATGTGTTCTCCCAAACTTTTAATGATCATCTACAGCACTTGGAAGAAGTCTTCCAGAGGTTACTTGCAGCTAATCTCAAGCTCAAGTCATGCAAGTGCAAATTCTTCAAGGAGCATCTTGAGTTCTTGGGATTCATCATTAGTCAAGATGAACTCCGGCCTGTACCTCTGAAGGTGGAAGCTATTGAGAAGATGCAGATCCTGGCCAATAAACGGGATGTGCAGGTCTTCCTGGGGATGATTGAGTACTACTACCGCTTCATTCCCAACTTTGCATCCCTGGGTGACCCTCTTTTTCAGCTTCTTTGAGCTGATGAGGAGTTCTTCTGGAGCCCAGTGTGCCAATCTGCTTTCAATGCTCTCAAAGGAACAATGACTGCAGCCCCCGTGCTAGCCTACCCTGACTTTTCCAAGCTGTTTGTGGTTCACATGGATGCTAGCCTGACTGCAATTGGGGGTGTCCTCTCTCAACTGGACTCTGAAGGACTTGAACACCCTGTTGGATATTGCTTGCATACACTTAATGTCCATGAGAGAAACTACACTGTCACCAAACAAGAGTGCCTGACTGTAATATACTCCTACCAATAATTCAGAGTCTATCTCCACAAGGTACATTTCACGGTTGTAACAGACCATGCCTCCCTGCAATGGCTGAATACCCTCAAGGACTCCAAGGAACGTCTGGCACGTTGGGCCATTGTACTTCAGGCTTATGACTACAAAGTCATTAATTGAGCCATAGTAGCCCACCAGAATGCTGACTGTTTCTCCCACCTTCCCACTGTTGCCTTAGTATCCCCTATGGCTGACATTCTCTATGACAAGCTTATGGAGGATCCTTCTTTGTGGGAGGAGGAGCTGGTAGAGATACAGAGAGCTCTCAAGAAGCTAGCTGTTGATACCAAGGTTTCTAAGGGACAACTCCTGAAGCTTTGTGGAGACTCTTGGTTACCTTACATACGTCCATCCCTACGCATGGACTCAGTGATGGCTTCTCACAAGACTACTGGTCATGGTGGTATACAGAAGACGTTAGCTCTATTACAGTAGCACTGCTTCTGGGAAGGAATGCACACTGATGTAGTATATACACTAGCCACATGTCATGAATGCAACATTGAGAGACCTAAGGTTGCCAAGTTCCAACACAGAATTGTACGCCATGGATTTTCCTTCCACACATCAGCCATTGACGTAGTGGGCCCCCTACCAGTTATCAACAGTTGCAACAAGTTCATCATTGTGGCTGTTGATCATCTGACTAAATGGGTAGAAGCCAAGGCAATTCCCAACCAATCTGCACAGGTGACAAAATCAGGGACCCAGTCTCGGGCGGCTGGCCCACCGTTTTGGGGGGTAACTTGGGCCAGGGTTTTTGCGGACAGGGCCCACCACAAGAGAGGAGCTAACTTTAGAATGTAGGAAGCAGACTTCCCCACCCAAGACCACAGGCCAGCAGCTGGCACAATGGTGTCCACCACCCCTGTGAGGGTGATGTACACTATTCTAAAAAGCTTGCTAGTATGGTTGATTGGAAGGTCGGGTGAAAAGGCTGGCATTGGTTTGGGTGTTACCAGCGGTTCCATATAGATATTGTAGGCCGGGAGATAATTGAATTTTCCTCTAAATAGTTTTGGGGTGGAGAATATCCACAGGCCTTGGTGGTTGTATCTAATAGCAGATTGGATGTGGGCTAGCAGGTCAAGTTTGAGGATTTTCTCTGGTGTATAATCCTTATATTTGGGCTTCAAGGGATAATCAGTGAAGTGAACAGGCCCAAAGAGTGCACCAGATGGACAGAAAACTGCGGGTGGTGGGGCAGGAGGGCCAGGAGATCTCAAACTGAATTGATAGACGGCAAATACAAAATATGGCAAGAGCTGTAAGAGCCAAAGTAACATAACCTTTATTTAAAAATGGCAATAAGCTTTGAGCGCAGAATCTATAGGCATATATAGCATTCTGCCTCCAAAATTAGTATTTTCCATCAGGGCTTTATCAAAATATCAGGAAAAGTGCGGGTGGGCAGCCAGAGGGCCTGAGTGTGGGAGCGGCAAAATGGCACCTTGGCTGGGTGTTCTCTCATTGGTCAGAATGTCCAATTTGGTCACTCAATTTTCTTGATTATTTGCTGTGGTCACAGGGTCGGGCCCAAAGCCTGGGTTTATCTTTGGCAGTAGGATTTGATTGGTTACTTGAGAGGACTTCAAACTCATGAAATTCACAGAGGCATCATCTCTGCTTCCATTAGGCAATTTGAGAGGCTCCTCTTTGGGCG
This sequence comes from Entomophthora muscae, assembly GCA_014839935.2. Classification (NCBI taxonomy): domain Eukaryota; kingdom Fungi; phylum Entomophthoromycota; class Entomophthoromycetes; order Entomophthorales; family Entomophthoraceae; genus Entomophthora; species Entomophthora muscae. The sequence continues at coordinate 73,557 of QTSX02006490.1, forward strand.
CCACCATGGTTGAGCTGGTACAGGTATTCTGGCTTTGGGACTTAGCGGGAGCCTCAGCTTGCAGAGGCTTGATCCCAAAAAAACGCAGGCAGGCGGGCCCTTGGTCCATGGGCCCAGCGGCCCGCAGGAATGTAGGTTCAGGGTTTGAATCCCACCCTTGGGCCTGGGTTTCCTGGGGTAATGAATTGTCAATCCTGACAGACAGCCACGTTAATCCTGGAGAATATCATATAAAAAAATGGTTGCCCCCAGATTCTGCTGACAGACAATGGTACCAACTTCACCAGTTATATCATCCCCCGCCTCAACCAACTGATGGGAATTTGTGGGACACTATCCACCCCTTATCACCTACAGATAAATGGCATGGTAGAGCGCACTAATGGGAATCTGGTCCAGATACTCCAGAAGCTCAGTCATAAATATAGGACTGAATGGGATACCTTCCTACCTGAGGCCACCTTTTCATATAACATTGGGTACCATTGTGCCACTGGGAAGCCGCTTTTCCAACTGCTATACTGTCAGCAACCAGGACTTCCACCTTTACTATATTCTTTGGTAAAGCTCAGCCTGGCTATGTCCCCAGAGGCATACCTCAACAAGCTAGTCCAAACCCTTATTTGCTTGCAATTGGAGGCCTACACAGTAAACTTAAACCATAAGCTGCAGGACTTAGAACAAGCTGCATCCAAATGCCCTGTCTTACCCACTTACCTGATGGGGACAATTCAGTCTACTTCTTCAGCAACAGAGGGTAAAGTTGTGAATCCAAACTGGCCTCCCTTTGGCAGGGTCCAGTTCAAGTTATATAGAAGACTGGCCCCAACTCCTACACCCTTAAGGAGCCCCATTATGGGCAATTAATCACTAGAGTAAACGCTCAAAATATGTGTGCTGCTCCTAGCAATCAAGAGTAAGCACCAATGTGGACAACAACCCAAAAAAAGCTTAATTAAAAATTCCATGGGTTGTTGTCCTGTTTGTGATAGTGATGCACCAAAGTATGAGGAATAAGAATGAAGGAACAAGGTGTTTATTGAGGACTGACAAGACTCTTCCAATATCTCACCAACTATCCACCACCTGAATGGCAGCCAGGAAACACAACTGGTTACTTACAGACACACAAAGCCAATGACCAAGGATTGGGTAACAAACCCCCACCAAACAAGACACATAATTGACCCCAACATTCACATGAAAGGCGACCCCCAAGAAGATACAGTCCCACAGAAGGCTCTTGCAAAGGGCATACTCTACTGGGACCTGACCACCCACCCTGTAGAATACAGACAAGGACCACTCAAGGAAGACTCTCATTTTCTCCTCCTGCTTGATATCACAGCAGTTGGTTCCTCAAAGAACAAGGTTACCAGCCATCACCATTGGTACCATATAAGCAGTACCCCCCACTGTGTACAACTTCAACACTTCATGAATGGCTTGCCAAAAACGCTGCTCAAAGTTGTCAGAGGTTTTCCAACTGACTGGTTGAGCTTCTGTAATCCCAGGTGTTGTCCAAGCGCAAAGGACTGACTTCATTATGTTGGATACCGTCTCCTGTTGCAAGACTGAGAGTCCTTGACCCTCAAATTGGAATTCCTTCAACTGAGCCTTCAAGTATTCTTCCGCTGCCTGCATGGAGAACTGCCAATAGATGCTGTTACCCTTTTGCAACCCAGTCCCTGTCACCTCCCTGGGCTCACCTAAAGCTAGGAACAATGCAGCAAACAATGGGTCTGTCCCCACTAAGATCAGCTGAGGCACCAGTAGCTGATCTAGCTGAACCCCCAAGTTCAGATAACTACTGTCTACATCATGGAGGACTACCTGTTTCTCTGTTGCTTTCACCACCTCCATTGGCCTGGTATGCTTGCGTCTCTTTGGAATTACCAACTTCACCTTCTTTGAGGCCCTTCTTGGAACTCTTCTAGAGCTACTGTTCACCATAGCTGTCATCTTGAGACGCCTGCCATTTTTAAACCTGTTGTCTAATCCAGTGGAGAGAAATGTTGCAGATCATGGATGGATTAGACATTAAGTTGTCATCTTAGGGATTGAGGAAATAACAATTGCTCAATTGCTTCTTCTCAATAAAGTTTTAATAAGGTTAACTACGTTTAAAAAGCTCATAAAATGGGTGTTTGAATTGTCTATTGAATGCGCTTCATACACAGGCTTCATTTCTGAGGTTAATTATAGAAACAACGTAAATAGATCCACATGCCTCCATAAGGAAAGTCCTTCTGTCTGTGCCTCCCTTCCCCTGGTGTATATTCCCCCGCCTTATACTATAGAAGCCTCTCACTATCAAATAAAGCACTAGTTTTTTCATAATACCTTATATTCTTCTGTCCTATCTAAAGGCTGCCACTATACCATCAACAGGCATAGTATTAAGAAATAGGTTCCTGACTAACTGCTTGTAGAAATAAGCACCCCTTGCTGCTACAAATACAACACAGCCCTTCAGGCTTGTTTCTGAAAGTTTTGATATGTCCACAGATCTCACATCCCTTTTGGTACGCACTTACTTCTTGGTCTATCTTTGACCAGGCAAAGTTTCTTCTGATGCTCCAGAGGGTCTTGAGTCTCCTTGGGTGTCCAGCCATTTTGTAATTGTGATAGTCTCTCAAGATGTTGGTCCTTGTGACTGTACAACAGTCACTATTGAGTATTTAGCCAAATAAATGCTCTGAAATAAGAAAATTTCTCAGCTTTTTTTATTATTGCATGTAGATAGATTGGATAGGAAGTCTTAAGGTCAAGATTCCTGAAAACTGGATATCTAGGTTCAATAAAAGGAAAGAAGGAAAAATTGGCCAAGTCAATCTGGGAGACAGGATGTCTCAAAAACGGTTTAATTAATTAGGAAGATTAATTAATAAATACACAGGAATATAATTAATGAGAATTTAATTATATTGGTTAAATTGCCTTGACTGTGTCAAGAATTTTGGTTAAGGTCAACCATAAGTAAACCCCCAAATTTTGGGTCAAAAGTGCCGTGTTGGCAAATTCATTGGGTTAGAAGTGCCGCCTAGAAAAAGTTTTCAGGCGCTGGGTTGCCGCCTGGGGAAATTGCTGGGCGCCGTGGTGGCGCCTGGTTCAAGTTTCAAAGCATTTTAATGGGTTTTAAGGCAAAAAAACCCATTAAATGCAAAGATAACTAAATAAAGGCAAGGATGCCTAGGAATTCAAGTTGATCAGCTGGTTCCCAGTTGGAACATTAATAGTGAGTTTTGGATGTTTAATCCACAGGGTTTTGGCGCCAGGAGCTGAGGAAGCTCCATGTGAATTGGTACATAGGGATGAATGGAGTCAGGTGGCTTCTTCCCATTTTAGGTTGATTCTCATAGGTTGAAAAATATTGGTGATCTTTTAGGTAAAGATCTAGGTTTGGATGACTTGAATGTCATAGACCACGTGAGATGAATCATAGGTTGATTCAGGAACTGGAGGGATTTTCAGCCAAATATGCCCCAAATGGTATATAAACAAAAAAAGCTAAACTTTAATAAATATAGATTGTCAATTTTGATGCTTTCCCCTCAACTACCTTTTCAATCATTATGTCTTCTTTGTTAAATTTTGAAAGGGCCAAATTTGGAGTACTTTGCGTGAAAACTGCTGCTGCCAGGAAAGAGGTTCCTACAAGTTTGTTGGAGGAAGCTTGGGCAAGCTTGGAGGTCACCAAGACTGTGCCTGAGGAGTCCTTGGTGGAATTAAAGGCTGTGTTTGAAGAGTTTTACTCCAATTACTTTGCAAAAGAAGGGACTCTTGCCCAAGGAAATCAAATCTATGTGTGGGATTCCTGGAACCTGTTAGTAGGATGGGACAAACTCTTACAACAAGTGAAAGCAAAGGCAAATTGTGAAATTGAGGCTTTAAGGGCAAGGGAGGAAAAGAGCGTTGAGATCATGGCACATTGGTGGGATGATAACAAAGCATTGTCCCATAAAATTGCCTCCCTGGAGACAAAGCTCCTCAAAGCTTTGTCACAGGAAGGTAATGGCAATAAGAATCAAGGGCAGGATAATGGTAGGATGGACTGGTTGGACCTGGATCTGTCATAGTCCTGATGTCTCCTTCTGTTACAAAGATCCTGTTGTGGAGCTTTAGTGTTGTTCCTTTCAATGAGTAGCCTTTTCAGTAGTGGGCGCTATCCGGGGATTTGAATAGGTCAGAGATCATGTTTTTGGTTAATTGTCAAGTTTTTGGGCCTTTAGTACTTTTGGTTTGCTGGATCTAATTTTCATTAATCCCAGTTGGATGCCTAGGCTCACTGAGTCCAAGAGGACTTGAGTGTTATGGTCACAAGTTTTGATGTGGGTAGGCACCAGGTCGGTTCTTCTACTTAGGGTGGCAGGTACCACATTCACTTTTCTAGGTTTGTAGTCTATGGTCAAGGTGTAGTTGGCTAATTCCAAGGCCCATATGGCCTGTCTCTGGTTCAGATGTCTGTGTTTGAAGAAGTAAACCAAGTTCTTGTGGTTGATCAGAACTTTTATCAAGAATTTGGCGCCACATAGATACCAGCGCCAATGTTTCAGGGTCTTCATTATTGCAAGCATCTCTCTATCATAAATTGGATAGTTTCCTTTGGCTGACAGTATCTTCTTGGAGTAATATGCTACAGGTTGTAGCATACTATCCCCTTCCTTCTGAAGAATGACCCCACCCACTGCAAAGTCAAATGTGTTGGTTTCCAGTACAAAAGGTTTGGATGGATCAGACATAGCCAGGACAGGGGCAGAGGTGAAGGCAAGCTTCAAGGCTTCAAAGAGGGTGGTGCATTCCAGAGTCCAGACAAACAGGACTTTGTCAGAGCAAAGACAGTCCAGGGGCAGGGTAATCAAAGAAAAATTTTGGATGAAATCCCTGCAATAATTTTCCAGGATCAAAAAACTTCTTACGTCCTTTCTGCATGTGGGCACCAGCCAGGCTGTTACTGCTTCTACTTTTTCCTGGGCCATGGCAAACCCGCCAGTCTTCACCACATATCTCAGGAATTTGACCTCAGACTGAAAGAACTCACTTCTCTTAAGCTTGGCGTATAAGTTTGCCTGAGAGAGTTTTTCCAGTATAAGGTCCAGGTGGTTGAGGTGCTCTTTGTGTGACTTGCTGTAGATGAGGATGTTTCCAAATATGTAACACAAAATTGGTCAAGGTACTTGCCTAGGACAGTGTTAATCATCCTTTGGAATGTGCTTGGGATGTTGCATAATCCAAACTGCATCACTAGGTATTTGTAGAGGCCATACCTTGTCTTGAAAGCTGTCTTATACTCATCCCCTTCCTTGATGCGTATTTGGTTGAACACGTTGCAGAGGTCAATCTTCAAGAAGACTTGGGCACCAGTAAGTACATCACATAGGTCATCAGTGTTTGGGATGGGATATCTGTGGGGTTCCTGTCCACCGGTCCCCAAAGTGTGCCCTGGGTCATAGCTAGAGACCAGCTAGAAGTGGTTGTCATTCTCTAGTAAGGGAAAATGTATCTCAGAAATATGTATAGGGGTTGAAATGGGATTTTATTCACTCTCAGAAGGAAGATACCCTTAGAAAACTTCTGGTATATGGCCCGGTGGGTCAGGAAATAATATGTGTTTGCCAATACTTGGAGTCCTCTAACAATATCTTGGACTCCTTGCACTTGGTCTTAGACTCCTGCACCTTAGCCTTGGGCTCCTGCACTTTGGTATTGGGCTTCTGCACCTTTATTTTGGGCTCCTGCAGTCTGTTCCAGCTCAGGCTTTTCATCCTTAGCCCTGGCTGCTGTATCTTGAGCTTCTGCACCTTTAGCTTGGTCTTCAGCTCCTTTTGTAGTCTTAGTGGTCTTTTTAATCCACTCCATCCAGTCCCTGAAGAGTCTCAGATGGCTCTCCCTTTTATAGCCCCTTGTTTCAGACCAAAAATCTCTCTCAGAACTCTTCTTTTCCAAAGCTTAAACTATCCATTTTTTCTCTTTCTACAATATATTAAACTTAATAACTTACTTCAGCCAATGAAAGCCCTTGACTTTCTGCTTCTGCACCTCATTTTTTAGGCTTTAACTCTTAAGTTAAAGCCCTCAAAACACAGATCAAATAAACTTTGGCTCACAGCCAATCACACACCTCAATTCAACTGTTTTGCCAAACAGTTTGCCCAAATGACTTGCTCTTGACTATGGTTCAAACCTGAAGCTGTCTTGCTCCGGGTAAACAACTGCTCTGTGTTTTGAACGGTTTTGCTGTGATTCCTGTCCCATTTCTCTGGCAAATCTCAAGCGCTTTTTCCTATGTTTCACATAGGGGATTTTCAAACCCTCAATTCTTCAACGTTTCTCCAAGTTTCTCTGCATTTTCTTCCACATTTTGCAACTTTGAACTTGCCTGTTGCTCACCTTTTTGCCTCCCCTAGTTGTTCCTGGCAAAATTTGCTTATCGCCCTCACAGTTTCTCTGTCCTGTTTCTAGCTTCTTTCTGGCTCCTTACTGCTCAATCAATCTTAATAAATTCACAGTTTATTAACTGTGGATGATTTCTTTTTTTCTCTTCATATGATATCTAATTATTTTATATCATATCTTTGGCAGCCTCAAATTCTTATTTAACTGCTTCTTATATTAAAAATTACTCTCCTAAGAAACCAAAATCAGCATTCCAGCTTCATTTTCAATCATTATAGTCCTTCCACAACATCTTCTAGTCCACCACTATCATCTTCTGGTTCTTTAACCAGTTCTTTAACCACATCTTCTAGCTTTTCAGCTGCACCAGCCAACAGTTCATCTTAGACAACAAACAGCTCATTCCAGTCTTTCAACAGCTTATTTCCATCATTAGTCCTCCAGCTACTCCTCACTAGGAACCACCTTGGTTCCACCTGCACAATAAACTATTTTTGGTTCCAAACTTCAATATGAACCAAAAGTTCCTCAACTAGTCTTCACTGTGATCAAACAGTCCTTCTTACTGGTCTTCTCTGCTGACCCTGTGAATCACCTTGGTTCTTTATCTCAGTCCCTGTTACGAGAACCTGTAGACCCAGGAATGAGTCTACATTGAACTTACATTTGACTGGGCCCTCACAAGTGGTAATCCACTTAGGCCATTCAACCATAGATCATCAAAGTCTATTCCATTGTTTTTACTCACCCAGGTGATTAAGTCTGGGCTTTCAGTTTCAAAGTAATCAGCTTTACTTCCCAGAGGCCTGATCACACCAAGTTCTGCAAATGCTTCACCAAGCAAACCGCCTTGGTGACACCTCTGAGCAAATCTATACCCTCCAATGCTCACTTTGGGTTCTCCCCAAAGCTCCCATAGGAGCATAAACAAGGACAACCTACCAGTCTGGTAGGTAGGATGCTTGCTCACAGACCTCCTGTAAGCATACCAGGGTATGTAGAGCCCTCAGAGCTCTTCCCCTCCCTGGCATTCCAAGTTACCTGCCAGGGTCTAAGCAGCTTCCAGCCTGAGTAGAGAACTCTACCCATCAGTCTGGATCACTCCCCACCCCAAGCAGCTAAAGTTCCCTGCTGGGCTATCTCATTCCTCACTCCTAGCAGCAACAGTTCCCTTCTGGGTGAGGACCTCTAGCCAACAGCAGCCAATATCTTCTTCTGGATGGAGACAACATCTGCCTCTAGTAGTCTTTACACCTACTAGCTAGGCCTTATCTTCCCTAGTAGCCATCATTCCCTACTAGGCCTCTACCTTCACCAAACAACCAAATTTTTACTCAGCCAACATTAGCCCCACCTGCAAACCGCCAAACATGTGGACTGTCACAGTATTGGTTTTTAGCAGTGATGAAATTCAAATTTTGTTAATTCACACATGGTTGCATGCCTCCATCATTTTTCCCCACAAATAGCATTGGCAATGAGCAGGGCGCTTTTGATACCCTGATAAAACCCATGGCAGTTATTTCTTCAATATATTTCTTGAGGGCAACTTGTTCCCTATGATTGCAGCTGTAGATGGGGTTATGGCTGAGTTGAGTGTTGGGCAGCAGGTCAATTTTGTGGTTGTATATGCAGTGCTCAGGGAGTTGGCTAGCTGTGCTCTCATCAAAAACATGGTTCCACTTGGCCAAGGGGGCAGGAAGGGCGCCTACGCTGGGTTCTATTTGTATGGTCATAAGTCCTTGGGTGAAGCCTTCTGGATTAGTACAAAAGGATAAGGTGTTGAGGTTTCCTTTGTCTTTCAAGGTGATGTTCTGTTCTTGGTAGTTGAGGATGAGGCTGTGTCTGTTGGACCAGGAATCTCCTAGGATGAGGGGGTGCGGTAGGCCTTTCAACAGGATGAGAGACAACAGGTGAGTATTGTTCCCTATAACTAGAGGCAGCTCTTGTTTGCATTTGTATCCCTTGTCTTTAGTGCTATTCCCCAAGATAATCTGTAGGCAGTTCTCAAATGCAGACAGGCCTAATTATTGGGCTAGGTTGGCATTAATGAAGCTCTTGTCAGCTCCTGTGTCAATGAACACCTTCAGTCTTTGGAGTGTTCCTTTGACATTGACTGATACTAAGATAAACTTGTAAGACTGGGTGAGAGCATTTGTTGTGCTTTTTTGCATTACAGTGCCACAATTATGTGAAATTATAAGGCACAGGACATTTTCCAGAATACAGTCATATGTGAGGATATGAGTAGTACTGTATCAGAAGAGCCAGGATTGAACAGAACCATGATTATTGCCCAGCAATGGCTTCTGATTGCGCAGAAGCACTTAAGGATTAGGATAAAGGCCAACCAGATTAAGGATAAAATAAAGATGGTTCAAAGATAATTTTATTGTACATGATTAATTCTTCTTATACCTTCTGCAAGGATAATATCCTGGCTGCTAGCAATGCCTTCTAGAACATTCTAACACGCCCCAAATTTGGGTAATTATTAATCTAGGTTTGGTGCTTATCACACATCAACCAATAGAATATCTTCATCTTCACCCAGCACAGGTGATCCTTGCTGGCATAAAATAATTTAGTACTTCAGGATCACTTCCTACTTCTCTGGCATACTGCAAGCTTAATGCTTATTAATTTGATGAATATGGGAATTTGAGATTATGGGGAATTGAACCCAGCGTCTCGGCGCTTGATGTAAAAGTAAAGTGGCGCCTTGGCGCCTGCAATTTTTGCCAGGCGGCGCTTGCAATAATTTTCAGTTGGCGCGGCAGCGCTTGACATAAAGGTAGTTTAGTGCTTCGGCGCTTAATCTAATTGCTAGGCGGCGCTGCGGTGCTTGTGTATTTTTAAAGTGCCGCGGCAGAAAATCATGTATCAGTTAATTGCTGTGGCGGCGCTTATCATTGGCTAGTTTAAGGCTCAGGTCAGCAGACTACTGCTGATCCAATATGAATATGATTTATACTACCAATTTATGTTATTTGATAGCTGCAATTCCTATCTGCAAGCTCTGTCATAATTAGTATCATTGTATTTTGTACTACTAATTTATGAATTTGGTTGTAACAATCCCAATCCATGAGCTCCGTCATAATTGTCATCATTTCTTGGTCAAAATTCTCAACAGAGTTTATTTGGGCAAAAGAAATGAGGGCAGCATTTTTTGTAGGGCAGGCTCTGGTCAAGTGCCCTTCTTTGTGGCAGTGGAAAAAGAGTACTTCTTTATAGTGTCTCTGGAGTTCCTCAGGGGTCATCCCTGCTCTGTTGTGTGTGGGGGTTCAGGTCTGGCAGCGCTGGGCTGTACTGTACTGGCATTCTCTTGGTTCATGCTGAGGCCCTTGCACAGAGGGACTAGTTCTTCTAAGCCAAGAGTGAGAGGAAGGTTTTTTTGCAGGTCCTTCATGGCTGGGTTCACCCCCTTCTGGAATATGATGGATGTTAGTTTGTCCTCAAGTTGGGTGCAGGTTTTCAATTTGATGAATTTGTCAATATATACTTGGATGGTTCAAGAACCTTGTTGGATTTCTAGCAATGAGTTCAGGACGTAATATCTAATATCACAATCTTTCCTGGTGGCCATTAATTCTGCCTCAAACTTGGCATAGTCCAAGCAGAATTCCACGTCTTCTGCTGTAACCTTTCCAAATCAGTCTAGGGCGTCTCATGAGAGCATGAACACAATCCCAAGTACCTTCTTGGTATCACTGGATTAGGATGGGGTGTTGTCTTGGAAGTGCAGGCAGAGGACTGACATGGCATATTGAACTTTCTTGAGTGTAAGCTTCCCCATCTGGGGCATTTCTACCTTTGTGAGGGATTGGTTGACAATCACATTTTTCACTTGAGAAGAGGGAGTCTTGGCTGTGTCAGCAGCAGCAGTGTTGGGTTTCTTAGGGTTGTTCAGGTTTGCAGGCTTCCACATGGAAGAGGTCAGGTTTGTGGTCATCTTATAGGTGTAATAAGTGATTATCAATAGCAAAAGTGTCAAGGATCTGGATGTACAAATATTTTGGCTACCACCAACTTACTTAACATCCAGTCATTGCCCAATTTGGTGCCCTTCCAATATACAGTTTGACATACTGGGAATGGCAACCAAGCAATATCATATGACTGTCCAAGTATCCAGTGGCTCAAACCCATCCTGCACATGACCAGCTCCTAGGTTCAATCCAACTAAATCTCTGCCACAGCCATGCCTATATAAGTCTAAAGTATTATCCAATAAATATACTTCTCTTATTTCTTGATTCCATATCTGAAGCTTCCCCAAAAGGCGCTCCTTATCACTGGTAGCAGCTACGTTTTTTTGACCACGCCCATGAAAGAGAAAATGACTGACCAAAACCTGCCCACCTTTGCTCACGTACTCAACCATACTACATCCCAGGAGACCTGGAAAACATAATTCTGCACTCACAACATCAACAAATATATGCCTAGTGGATGCACCATATTTGAAGGACTGGTCATGCCCAAAGCATGTACCAAGATAATTCAATACAGTTGCTCTCTTCAACCACAAACAAACGCACAACCACCTATCACAGGTGAAGTTACCAACACCAAGTAAATTGGTATCAACAAGTTCTTTGGTAAAAGCAAAGAAAACGTCATCAACTGGCTAGACCACTCAGCTGCTAAACTCTGTGCCAGCCGCATCCCCCACAAAAAATGGGTCCAGGAAGCCAGCAAGCGCCTTTACAAGGCTGCAGCTAACTGGTTTGCCACCTGGGTTGGCTCAAAAACTGACAACCAGCTTGACAACAGGGAAGATTTAAAAGTGGACATCACCCACAATTTCTGCATCACCAAATCCCTCCAAGAGATTGCAATACATCTCAGCAATCTTCCTCAGAAAACCACTATCACGGCCTACGCCAACAAATTTGAGGAAATATGCCGCAAAATCCAAAACCCAGTGCAAGCTGACAACGTACACACCAGAGCCTTGTTCATCAACAGAATGAAACCCTCTGTTGCTGTCCTCATCTGCCCAGAGGCTAATACCTCCATGCCCATGCTCATTGCAGAAGCCAAGCACACAGGAAACGTGCAAACATGGAATATGCTGCACGCAACAGCAATCACTCCTCAAACAGTAATGAAGGAGAAAACTCTAATGGCACAAGCACCAAAACACCAATCATAGCAATGACAACTCCAATTGAAACAATGGCAATTGCAGCCAGAGCGCAAACTGCTCTTATCCCAAGAAAGAGGACACTGCTGAAGTGAACAATACTGAAACAGCAACCTGCTATAAATCTGACCCCACATTCTCTGACCTTGAAGGTCTCAAAACAGAGGAACAGGGAAAAGAGAAGGGAAACAGGCTTAAGTGCCCCTGCTCCCCCCAAAACAACAATAAATTATACCAAGGCACAAACTTTGCTGCTCACAGCCCACATGTCCCACAATCTTCCATCTTTATTAATGTAAAAATTAAAGATTGCTCACAACTTCTTGTCTACCAATGCACTTATAAATCTCATACACATAAAATTTTATTTGACTCTAGTGCACAACACACTATGGTTAGCAAACCTTTTGTAACCAAGTACAAAATACCCTTTGTCAAAAACCAACTTCAAATACACCAGAATGGCAGACAAATCAAAAGTTTTACTCAAAGGCAAAACAACTCCCTTCAGAATTGACCTCCAAGGCATAAAAACTTCCATAAAAGGACTTGTCATGAATAACATAAACTACAACATTGTAGAAGGCATGGACTGGTTCACCCAATTGAACCCCAGCATATGTTGGAAAACAAAAACCATGACCATCAAACACAACAGAGTCAATTTTAATATCCTCAAAGAACCCAACAACCTCATTCTAAGAGACACAGTATTTGTCCAGATCATAAACCAAGACAACTCTGAACTTCTAACCAAAGACAGTACCCTTCACATAATGAGGTACACCAAATTCAATAATATGCAAACAACCAAGATTCAATGCCCAGAACTTGCGGCACTTCTAAATGAATACGCTCATGTATTCAAAGAAGAACTCACAGAGTTACCCTCCAAACGAGAGTTCAAACATGACATCAACCTATGTAAAGCCATGCCTAAACCTGCACCCCTCTACAGACTCTCCCCCATGAAGACACAACCCCTCAAAAGTCACATTGAGGATAACCTTGCTAAAGGCTTCATCTGTCCATCTGAACCCCTGTAGGGAAAAGCAGTGTTTTTTGTAAAGAAAAAAGAAGGCTCACTCCGTCTAGTAACAAACTATAGAGCTCTCAATGTAAGCACAGTAAAGAATAACTATCCTCTTAAACTTATAGAGGACCTTTTTTCAAGACTCTCTGGAGCCAAATTTTTCTTCAAAATTGACCTCACCTCAGGTTACATCCAAGTTGAAGTAAAAGAAAAAGACATACCAAAAACTGTGTTATGTACACAATTTGGATCCTTTGAATGCGGAGTAATGAACTTTAGGATGACTAACGCTCCCGCAATGTTTTTTACTATGATGAACCAAGCGCTAAATGGTCTCTCAAATATATTATGCTACCTCAACAATATCACCATATTCTCACAAACAAAAGATGAACACTCACACATGTCCATGAGCACTCAATTGACTCGCAAAACACAAACTTTACACCAAGCCTAGTAAGTGCCAATTTATGGAAAATAAACTCTTGTTCTTGGGCCACATTGTCTCTGACAGTGGCATCAAAACAGATACAGACAAAATAAAAGCCATAAATAACATGCAACGCCTCACCTCTGTCAAACAAGTTAGATGCTTTCTTGGAATGGTAGCTTACCTTAGGAAATACATCAAATACTGCAGAAAACTCACCGCACCAATCAATGACCTAACCAAAGGTAATGTCAAAAAGAAATTCATCTGGACACCAGAATGCAATAATAATTTCCAACTATTAAAACAAGCTTTGATCAAAGCACCAATCTTGCAATACCCTAATAACAACGGGTGCTACAAGCTTGAGTCAGATGCCAGTGACACCACCATTGGAGCAGTCCTACGCATCTTCCAGCCAGGGCAGCAAGACTTCCTGTCAGTATGTTACAAAAGTAGAAAACTAACCAACAATGAGCAGAGATACCCAATACACAATAAATAATTGCTAGCAATATATCACGCATGCAAGAAATGGAGATATTATCTTGAAGGACACTTAAACGTCCAAGTGCTAACTGACCACAAATCCTTAATATATTTCAAAACTCAGAACGCACTTGCGCAGCGCAAAAAAATGGATTTCCTTGCTAGAACAGCTTAACCTGGACATCCAATACAAAAAGGAAGCAGAGCTGGTCACAGCTGATGCTCTCTCTAGACTATGTCAGCCTAGAGAGGATCACCCTGACCACCTGGACCCTGACTGGCCAAACCTGCACAACACTGAGTATAAAACCAAAGGGAAAGACCCCTCAACACATCAAATGACCCACAATACATTAGTCAGGAACAAAAAGTATTTCCATGTATCAAATGGCACTGTATACTAAATTATTATTGACAAACACATCCCCTATATCCCACTTGCACAAATAGTTGACACTATCCTAAGGCATCACCGCCTACTAGGACATACAAAGGCTAACAACCTATACCTCACACTAAAAGAGATAATATGGTGGCCCAACCTCAAACAGGATATAGTTGATGTTCTGAAAAAGTGCACAGTGTGCAAGAAATACACCAGCACAAAGGCTCCCCAGCCAACGGTCAACCCAGTACTGGACCCTGAACCATTCAAGGTTTGGGGACTAGACATAGTGGGCCCCTTCCCAGAAACAAGGACAAACCAACATTTCTTAATTGTAGCTATTGACTTTGCCACATGCTGGCCCATATGCTAGGCAACAAAGGTCCATAAAGCAAAACCATCAACTGTTTCATTAACAAGGCAATAATAGCCAACTATGGCACTCAAGACTACATCATAACAGATGGAGCAAAAGAGCTAACAGGCCACGTAGTAAATGACAATCTAAAAACAAAGAACATCAAACATTCCACAACCTTGCCCTACATGTCAGGGCCCAGAGGATCTTGACTTGTTTCCATCTGACTGAACTTAATATTTAAATCAAAATAAATTAAAACTTTATTTCAAGTCTAACTTAGAATGATCACAAGGGGATCATTGTGAGCAACACCTTCATATACCATTTCATTAGATTTTTTAGAATCTTCCTAAATCTTCTAGACAGTCTTAGGGACTCTGCTGGTGGCATCAGGCTGGGGTTTTTGGGCATCTTCTGAACAGCATGGCTCATGTTTCTTTGCAAAATCCTGCACATTGGGCTTTGCATCTGTGTTTTGTCTAAAACAGCACAGATCAACTCTCCTGGTGTTTATGTCATGAATGACATTTCAATACTTGTATTGAAAACCCAAGAGTTGAACCCCAGTTCCCCGAAGGCGGATTGAACCCTCCAGGATAGTCCAGGACCCGCTGATCTGTTAAGTCACGGGCTCAAATTTTTAATTTACTCTGCAACCTGCCGGCCTACTACAGAGAATTCCGTGAATAGTTGCCAGCCTGCAGCCGGACTGGTGCCAATGAAGACCCATACCCACAAAGAAAATGTAACCTGGCTAACAGAGGGTGGGGAAGCACCTACTGCCAACCTGCCAAGAGCCAATACTGGAGTTTCAAAATCAACATCGGAAACCCTGGAATCAAACCCTAACCCTCCAAAGACTACTTGAGTCACACAAAGTGGATGGGAACCCACCCACTTGCTAAATTGTAAACCCAAGTTGACAAGTTACTCCAAGACCCACCAGTCTCCCAAGGAAAATTCCCCAAATGATTGCCAGATTGATGCCAACCTTGAGCCACCAAAGATCCAAACCTATGCAGAAGTTGCAGATTGCCTTAAGGAGGTTAAAACAAAACCTATTTTTAACTCTGCCAATGACCACCAGCAACTGCCAGCCTTCTGTCCAGAAGGGGTAGTACAATTGAACTACTCAGGTGACATAGTGAACAGTGGCAGAGGAACAAAGCATTGCCACTTCTATTTGCCAGAGCAGGAACAACCTGGATCTGCCGCCCTCAAGACTCTAAACCAAGATCCATGCCCTGCCAGTGCCTTGTCTGCAAACCTGAACCCTGCAAAAATTGAAGAAGCAAAGTCCCATGGTATAAAAACCCCGGCGGTATGGTGATGACCACATTGTCATTTTTGATTATAAAAGTTTATGAACCTTTGGTTTGAGCAAACTCTACCCTACCTAGTCTCAGTGATCTTCCATCTTAATTCCGGCTAAGGAGACAATCAGGTTGCTGCCCCCTCTAGAGACCAACCTGCCGACCTGCCCCAGGCATTATACCGTCCCCGGGAGCCCCCTTTGGACCTGTGCACTTTACTGAGTACCTGCCCAACCCAGCCTACTCGGAGTACAGCTTGGAAACCATCCTCATTTCTGACCCATTGGCAAGGACTAGAAGCACCAAATACATAGGATGCAAAGGAAAGAGGATTGAGATACCGCCCTTATTGTTCAAGGACAAGGACAAGTACAACTACCTACCAGCGTATGTTGTTCCCATGACTCCACCATTAACCCCAAGACCAGATCGCCCATTGAAACCTACTGCTGCAGCCGAGACCACCTCTACCCAACTGTTTGGAGTACTCTACATTACTTTGACAGGATTGGTGGATTCCATGGTCTCCAACTCCGGACCCTGGTCCTTACTCGAGTGATCTGTATCTTACATTATCAAGTTAGCACCCATTCTATGGTGGGCCTTACCCACCAGCTCGGCCGCACCTCACCCTGAGCTGCTCACTGCCTCTACCTAAGACTGGCTTCCTGACAGTTTAGCTTCAAAATGCGTGTTTAGACGTCCAAATCCGTCTAGTGGTTGCTGAGTTATGCTCAAATTAAGATTCACATCAATTCTTGTGCCTTGGTCGCATATTTTTGTCACTTTGCACTGGTTAGGAAGTTTAGCTGGCAGCCAAACTTTAAAAAGCCATAACTCATCATCAAGAGCAGCTAGGAGAGTCATCAAACTAGCATTGGGATTGTGGAGAACAGTAGAGTTTTCCTAAGGCATTTCTGTAACACAAGATGTGTCAGGGCGTATCCTGACACTACAGGCCACAGGCTAACAGTAAAGTTAAACGCCTAAACGGCAGCCTTATTAGAACCCTCAAGAAAATAATGGTTGGCAAAGCCAAAGACACATGGCCATTATATGTGAACCATGCATTATTGGTATCCCAGGTCCGCATCAATCAAGGGACAGGCTACTCACTGTTTGAACTAACATACAGGTACAAACCAGAGATAGTCACCTGCAATAACCAACTGTATGTGAAAATCCCCCCAGGAAAACCTCCCACGGTAGAACAAGCACCAGCTCTACAAAACATACGCCTCAAAGCTAAAATAGCAGAAACCAAAAGACTCAAAACACAAAAATAACCTCTACAAAGGAACCACTTCCAATCAACTTTCCTGTCTGGGTCCTAGCGGGAAACAGGAAGAAACTGGATTCAGTACACAGGGGACCAGGAAGAATCATCAAATACAGATCAGACAGGAACACCTACCTGGTTAAGTTCCAGGACGTCAAAGAACCCATCATCAAAAAGTACCACAGATCCCGCCTTTGCCTCAGCAAAGGAGATCACTTGACTCAGCTGGTACCAACTAGCAAACAACTCCAGGAACATCAGGCGGCCGCTGTCAAGACAAAGCCCCCTCCTGATATACCAGAGTAACCCCTTAAGGGGTGTGTGTGTTGAGAAGCTGGATGTACAAGTATTATGGCTATTGCCAACTCACTTGACATCCTGTCTCTACCTAATTTGGTGCCTTTCCAATATACAGTTTGACATGCTGGAAATAGCAACAAAGTAATATCACATGACTGTCCAAGTATCCAGCGACTCAAACCCATCCTGCACATGACCAACCCCTAGGTTTGATCCAACTAAATCCCCACCACAGAAAAATCTATATAATTCTAAAGTATTATCCAATAAAGTATACTTCTCTTCTTCTTAATTTCATATCTGAAGCTTCCCCAAAAGTTGCTCTTCAACAGAACCCTACCAAATTGTCTGTGATGGCAGAGAAATTACTATATAGAATTTGATCTTCAACGGGAAATACAACAATTCTGCTGCCTACTTGGTCCCAATGGAACCACCCCCAACGCCCAAACCAACCATCTCAGCCCCACCCACATCTGATGCCGCTGGCCAGAGTAGTCAATTCCTGGGAGTGCTTTACCTGGCGCTCACAGGATTGATTGATTCTGCCTTGCCAGCGGCTGGGCCCTGGGCTGTGGCTGGGAAGGCCCTTTCCTACCTGGTAAAGTTAGGACCCATCATCTGATGGGCCACGCCAGTACCTGCTTCAACTCCTCCCTCACCTGCTGGAGCATCACGGTACTCCTGGTATCCTGACAAGTACATTTTTTGTTTTATAAATGTATTATAAATCAATAGTTATTTTCTTGTGACCCCCAAGTTTCAATCTGTGGTTTTCACCAGGTGCCAAATGGGTGGCACCATTTCTGGAGGATGCAAGGGCGTCCTACTCGCTACCTTTTATAAAACGTCGGAATCTCTACGCCTAAGGGATCTGAATTTCTTTTTGGTTCCGACTTTGCCGTTAAAAGGAAGGCAAAAGTCGGGATTCGGTCTGGGATGGTCCGCTCAGCCCTACTCCTTCATGGGAGATTTATCCTAAAACATTTTCGACTTGCCCTTAGAAGTCGCACATCTGCTATTGTCAAAGTCTGATTTTCGAGATAATTTTGGCAGCTGTAATACTGATAGTATCTACCCTTTAGCTGGGAGTATATTCGTTAACAGTACAGTAAGTATTTTTATAAAGTTGTTCGCCCTTAAATGGTTTGGGCGTTTGACTACTTTTGTCCCACAGGTTTCTGGATTACAATCAGAATCGTTAAATTACCATGCTTTAGCTTTATACTCAGGTCCCTTTTTCTTTGCAAGCTTCTCCTTTTTATTCTTTCTTAAGTCTTAGTTACATCAGGGGAACTATTGATTCCTAAATTAGATAAGTTATGTCTGATGGAACAATCACCCTGAACTTCGCCCCGATCAAACCAGCTACCACTGGGGATGGGAGCAATTCAGGAATAAGTAAAACATCTGGTGCTTCTCGATCAACCAGACTTCCAAATATGAGCTATAAACGTAAAGCAAATAAAGATCTGGAAGGAGATTCTTTTAGAGGGCAAAAGGCTTTAAGGAAAGACTTTTTGGAAAATCGCCCGCCAAAGAACCCTAAGCAGGCTTATCAGGGCTCGAAAAATGAGCTTATCAAACCGCCCAACAGCAGCATAAAGCACCCCAACTCTAAAGAACCTAAAGCTTCAGATGAAAGTTCTGCAGATGAAGATCCAGAACAGCCCGAAGCTACTGTAGCTCCAGAACTCTCAACGAAAAAAATCATATCATCTCTCTTTACTAGTAATCCAATTATAAGCAAGGAACACTCAAGCAACCGCAAGGCGATCGCCCCCAAATGGCTAGTAATGGGATTCTTTCTGATGCAAAGTCTTTTTTTGCTGCTGGGCTAGACAAGGTGTTAAGTAGACATCTCAAAGATAAGATGAATATGGGCAAGCCTACAACTGTCCAGAGCCGAGCCATTAGTTTCCTTTCTTCATCAGGCGAGCGTGATTTGATTATTCAAGCTCAGACTGGGTCTGGAAAGACGTTATCATTCCTGCTTCCGATTGTCGATAAATTGATTCGTGCCTCAGGTTCCGTACCCCCTAATGATGCTTTCAGACCATCCCGCACTTCCGGTGTCCTGGCTGTTATCCTTGCACCTACACGTGAATTAGCACGGCAGATTTATGATGTGCTCGAGAAACTTCTAAACTACCCCGTAGTTTCTGAAGAGAATTTTCAAAGGTATCATTGGATCGTGCCTGGGCTTGTTGTCGGAGGAGACAAGAAAGCCTCCGAGAAGGCGCGTCTACGTAAAGGAGTGAATATTTTGGTTGCCACCCCTGGTCGCTTCCTAGATCATCTCCAAAACACCAAGTGCATGAACATCGACACTCTAAAGTGGGTTGTGCTTGACGAAGGAGATCGTTTCCTTGAGCTTGGTCTCCAAGAAACATTGAAGTCTATCTTTACCATTTTGAAAGAGAAGGCTAGCAGATCCAACATGTCCTACCGCGGGAAATGGTTCTGGCTCTCTAACCGGTTGCCCAAGGAGCGGCGAACCATTATGGTGTCGGCTACTCTCAACAGTGCAGTCAAGTCTCTTGCTGAGTATTCTCTTACCAATCCTATGCATATTACGGGGGATAAGAAAGAAGATGATTCTTCCGATAGCGACGACAGTGACGACGAGGAAGCCAAGCCAAGCACATTCGCTACCCCTCAGCAGTTGACGCAACGCTACGTCGTAGCCCCAGCCAAGCTTCGACTGGTCGCACTCAATGCTCTTCTTCGCACCGCATTTACCAATGCAAAAGGCAAAGTCATTGTGTTTATGCTGACTTGTGAGGAAGTAGAATTCTATCACAGCCTCTTTTTAAACGCTGGCCAGAATGATGCCAAGCGTTTCCCTGAAAAGGTGGGGGGCTATTACCCTGGAGCCGAAAATTTCTTTGGCCTTGGGTCCGTCATCCCTGGACTCCCTTTGCTCAAGCTTCATGGCAACTTGGAACAGAAAGTTCGCTCAGGAACCTACAAGGCCTTCTGTGCTCTTGAGTCAGGCGTACTCTTCTGTACCGATGTTGCTGCTCGTGGCCTTGACTTGCCAAGAGTTGCTCAAATCATCCAGTTCGATCCTCCCACTGACATGAAAGATTACGTACACAGAGTGGGGCGCACTGCCCGTTTAGGGAGAGCCGGTGATGCCATCCTCTTTTTACTTCCCTCCGAGGTGGAATACGTGTCCAGGCTTGCTTCCCTCAAGATTAAGCTTCAACCTGCGAATGTTGAACAGATTCTCAAATCATTATGCGATGAAGAGTATCCTGACTTCAAGTCTGCTGCCACCAAACGGCAGAACGACTTTGAAAAATATGTTCTTTCGTCCAAAGAGGTACACATCAATTATTGCCTATCTAACATGTTTTCTAGGTCCAGCAACAAGCTGCCAGTGCTCTCACTTCAAGTATGCGTGCGTATGCCACTCATCCCTCTTCAGAAAAAGATATTTTCCACATCAAGAAATTGCATGTCGGCCATTGGACAAAGAGCTTTGCTATACGTGACAAACCAACCGAGGTTACCAACCACAAATCCTTCAAGTCTGGCGATTCCAACACCAAATCGAAAAGTGCGGCTGTCCCCTCCTACGCGTCCAAGGCAGGATCTCGTCATTCTGCTGGATTTCATGATCCTAACTCTGAATTTGCATCTGGAAACGTCAACTCGCGCCCTGCCGGAAAAAAACACAAATTTTAAGCACTTTGTAGCTCTTGGGAGGTGGTTTCTAAATCAATCAAAGAAATATAGATTTCATACATTACGTTGGATATGCCCTTTAAGCTTTTGATTAACTTATCTGTCTAGTCCAATGCAGCTGCGTCCTTTATATCTTTTTGTATATCCTAAGATGTGTACAAGCTATGCTTTTTATGATATGATTTTTAGTTGGATTCTAGGTTTTCCTACACTGATCAAGTACCAGGCTCCAATGTTGTTAGTTTGTTTGTATACCCATAAATTACATGATCATCATCAACTATCCATCTTTTGGATCAAAGTTTTCACATGTCATAACTAAGCAATGCAGTTTTTACATCTGTTGAGATAAGCGAATCGAGATCAGTCATGAGCAAACCAAAGTCGTGCAGTGAACAAAAGGAAGCTTCAAACACAGTTTTCATATATACCTATAAAAGGCAGTGTTAATTCACAATTAAATCAAATACACAGCTAAAAGAAGTCATACCATAGAATCACCAGCCAAGTATTCAAACAAATCAATTCTATTCCAATTAATCTTATATTCACTATGCTTTGACAAGGGCACGACAGATGTAGTGCATTGAAGCAAAAAACTTAACCTTAAACCTCAGGGCAATGGTAAACCAACCATTGGTGCTGGCTAAGCCAGATTACTACACTAGTTTCATAGCCTGCTGAGATAAACAAAATATACTAGCATAAAAATCAGCTCATCCAGAAAAAAAGTGCAACAGTTCCACTCAAAGATCAACTGTACACAACAAATTTACCACCCAACCAGGTACCAGATTGCAAGAATGGTCAAGCACAAAGCAAAGCAAGATTTAAACCACAGCCCCAAAGATGGGCAGCCAGCAAAAGAACCCCAGATCCAAACCAAAGTCAAACCAGCCACATCCCAGAAGCAATGCAGTCAACCGATTTACCAGCCAGCCAACAGCCACGCTGAAATCAAAGAACACACCTGGGCCAGCCACAGAAGCTATAAATTCACCTGCAAAACAACATACTTCCCAGAAACCTGGATCACTTTCATGGCTTAAAATAGAAAGAGGTTCTTTCAATAGAGAATCCAACAAAATTCATCCAGAAAACCATAGTGTTAAGTATATACTTTTGGGAAGTATAATAAACAAGATAAAGGGGAAATTAAGAAGAGAATGATACTTTATTGGGTATGAATATAAGATATTATATAGTATCATGGGAAGCCACATACTGTCCATGTATGTCATAGTAGACATGGGGCTTATCTAAGTAATTGTTCCTCTTAAGATATGAGGCTTGTCCAAGTTGTGTTCTGTGAGAGAGGGGGACTAAACTAACTAAGTTTGGCTCCCATCCCGGTGAAATGAACCACCAGGATGCCGCCCAGTAGAGGACTGGGACAGCCGCTCAAAGAGGGGACCACAGAGAGGACACGGGGGACAGTTGAGGGAAGTACACATTCAAATCCATCAGCATCAGTCCAGCAAGCAACCAGGAAGTACGGGTGGGAGGAGGCGTCTTGGGGACCTGGAGAGGCACCAAGTTGCTCTTCTCCGGACTGGGAATGGAGACCATCAACACTTCCTTGCCCACAGAAGCAGATTGGGTGTAATCAACGTCATCCAGATCCAGGTCATAACAGGTCAAACTCTTTACCACAGCCTTCCCAGAGAACAGGAGACCACTTGGGAGATCCAAGAGGCTGGAAAGATTATTGCCCACAAGCCGAGCAGAAGAGGTGATTTCAGACCACAAGTCTGGCAAGGTCAACCACAGAAGTAACAAAAACAGGGCCAAAGAAAAAACAATAAATTTGAGAACTGGGAGTATCATGGCTGTTCTCTCCACAAAATTTCAAATATGTAGGCAAGGTTTTCAGGGTAAGAAGCAATAGTTTTGGTGCCAACAAGGGGACTCACAAGCAAGAACAAGGTGAGAGGTGGCAGAGAAGGTGTGGGTGGCTTGGCAACAGGCTCAGGTGGCTTGGAACGGTGGATAATGTAAAAGTGGGTTTGAAAGTAAAGAAAATCAAAGAAAATTCAAAATAAGAATAGTTATTATATTAAAAATTAATTAAAATTTTAGGTTCAAGAGCTGCTTTCAAAAGCAAAAGCATAAAGAAGCAACAACTATACACCAAGACTTCTTCAGAAGACCCCAGAAGAGATCCTGGGTTTGAAACAGGAGGATATAAGGTAAGCTTCAAGGAAACAACTAACACTTTAATCTTTTAGATAATAGGGACTCAAAACTAAGTTTTAGTCCAATTAAATAATAAAAATAAGTGCAACAAATCCAAAACTTTTAATAAAATGGACAATAGACAAGCAGGGGACTGGAGGTCCCCTTGCTGAGTTTAAAGGAGTGGGTTGCAGGGGAGGATAGATCACATGACTCCAGGGCTTAAATCCAATTGGCTGGTGGAGAAAGTTTGCTGATCAGGACCAGGAGGACTGGAAAGTTTCCCATTAATTTCCGCGGTCCCATCTGATTGGCCAGAGGGAACTTCAGGCATCTGAAATTCACTTGAGTTTTTGGACATTGATTTGGCATCAGCTGATTGGTTGGATCTGATAGTTTCAAAAGTGGGAAACACCATGCCAACAAGTAGTCCAAATTGACCAATGTTTCTTCCCAGGGGGAGCAACCAAAGGCAATGGATCCGCGGGATAGGCCAGCACAAATCTTTAATCAACTGTGTGTGGTAAGTCCCCTAAAGAATTAAGGGGTTTGGCTGATATTTTTGGGCCTTTCCTAGTACGTCTGGGGAAGATAGTGCAATCCAATGACAAGGGTGGCAGTAAATTTACATGTTCTGCTTAGGATTCAAAATGTTTGATCCTTGTAATAGATGGCCAAATGATAACAGTGCCACTGACTTAATGGTTAGTCCAGGAATCATCTGGAAAGTCATTCAGAGAGTTAGTTTCCTGAGAGGGAGTAATCATAGATGTTGCGACATCTCCCCCTGGGGTGCTGAAAGGTGGAACCTTAGGAATTTTGTGAGTGTGTTGGGGATTATGACTTGGTATTGATCCAGTTTGGTATTGGGTACAGGGATCCAGGAATTATGTTGCGCTGTTCTTACCTTACATAAGTGGAGGTGGTCATGGTGCATACATTTGAGTTCTATTTGGGCGACAATACCTTTGATGAGGTAAGTATTGCTGGGCTTGACTTCCATGATAATACTGAGTCCTCATAATCCTGGGTCCAACTTGTGCATGTTGTGGTTAACAACCCAGATCTTGTCCCCAACTTGAAAGTGTTCCTATTGTAGTGGGATTGCTTCTCTTTCCACTCCTTTCTTTTCCTTATCCTCTTGGTCCTTCCTGGCGCGCTGTAAATCAGGGTCACTGTTGTCTGGTACATTCTTAGGTAGAGGTAAACTTGGTCCTGAGGTAGTACTACCAATGGTGGGCTTATGCCCATAGACAAGTCCATACGGGCTTTTGCCTGTGTTGCAGTTGACTCAGGTTCTGCACACCATAGGTGCTGTTGATAGTATGTCAACCCAGGCTTTTAGATTGTTGGCAGATAACTTACTGAGGGCCTCTACTAGGGAGCAATTTAGTCTTTCTACTATTCAATTTGCTTGCGGGTGATAGGGACTGGCTATGATGTGTTTTATTTCATTCTTGGCAAGGTAGATATAGGTGACAATGGCTTTAAGTTCAGTTCTTGCGTCTGTGATCAGGAGGTCAGGTTTGCCAAACTTAGCTATGATCTCTTTGCCAATAAATTATCTCATATCATTGCCTTTATTGTCACAAGTGACAAGTTCCTGTTAACTATACATGTGATGGAATCCTAGCTACGGGATTTGACCCCTGACACCCTGCGGGCTGCCAGCCTGCAGGCCCAGCTGCCCGCAGTTTTCTGGGCTCAAACCAGGATGAGATTAGACTTCAGGGAATCTCCTGAGACTTGATGAACTAAATTTAATTGCATTGAGGCCTCCCACACCAAAGGTTCCTGTTAACCTGACCAATGAGAGTGCAGGCCAAGCTGTCAGGGCCCAAGGGCTCCCAATTCTGATCCATTTAAACTGTAGTCTAAGAGAAGTCCTTTATTTATTATTCAGACCAAGTATGATCACAATGGGGAAAAGGGGAACTATGTTCTTTTTATACCATTTACATTGGTCTTTGAGATCCTTCCATATTATTCCTAAAGGCCCTTGTCTCTCTATCTGGAGGGTCATGCTAAAAGTTTGAAACATCAGCTGGCTAATTCTAGTCATATTCTTTTGGCCAGATTTGAACTTTGCGGTTTGCCTCAGTTGGTCATCTAAAAATACTTTGGATAGATTTTCCTCATCTGGGGCTTTCATTTGAGCGTAAGAACATCCAAAACTGATCACTGGAAGCTGAGATATGGTTGAATTTGCCCGCTTACTAATTGTTACTTGTCTTGATTTGAAATCCAATCTTGCAACCATTTTGGGACATGGTGACAGGGTTTTGGAACTTGGCTCTTTAAATTGCCATAACTTTTAATCTAGGGTACTTAGGGAGATCATCAAGGTAGCTTTCTGACGGCAAAAAATAGCTTTAGTGATCCAAGCTTTTAAAACGCAAATTTTTAAAGCTACTGTTATGGCGGGCCATGACACAAGCCAAAGATCCCAAAATAACTTGGATCACTGCAGTGGGGGAAGCAGAGAATCTTCCTATGAAATGTGGGCCACTCAAAGATGACCAATCCTGCGACCCAAAAGAGAAATTCAAGTTTTCTCAGTTTGAGCCAGCCAATGAAATATCTCCCGCAATAGATGCCACCAAGGGTTGCAAAACTTTGGTAGACAGTATCACCAGGCCCGAAGGAATTTGTAAAAGTTTCTCCATGACAGATGGGTATACTTATACCCTGGGCCGCCAGGAAGTTGCCCATTGCCATTCTTGCAATAAAGTGACATGAACCTTTGGTTCAACCAGGTTATTCCATACTTGATTTTAGTTTTATTTCATTTGCAGTCCACCTCCCGCGGTTCCGTACCTCCTGCTTACCCAACCCCAAGAAACCGTAGACCAGCTGCCTGACCTTTACCGTCCACCAGGAGCTCCCTTTGGCCCAGTACATTTCACTGAATACCCACCCAACCTGGCATATTTAGAATTCACCCTAGAGGAAATCCTGATCTATGGCCCATAAGCCAGAACTAGAGAGACAGAAGCTGTAAATCCACTTTCACCTTTGGCTTTGGATCACATCATTTTTCCCCACTGCACTAAGAAAGGCCCAAAAATATCAGCTAAACCGTTTAATTCCTTAGGGTATTTGGCACATGCAGTTGACAAGAGATTTGTGCTGGCCTACCCTGCGGAACCACCGTCTCTGGTGGTTCCCTCCTGGGAAGAAACATTGATTGATTTGGACTGCTTGTTGGCATGATGTCGCCCACTTTTGAAAAGTATCATATCTAACCAATCAAGTGACACCACATCAATGCTCAAAAACCCAAGTGAATTTCAAATGCCTGGGAGTCCCTCTAGCCAATCAGGTAGTATGCAGAAATTAAGATGAAACTCTCCAGTCCCCCTGGCCCTGATCAGCAAAATTTCTCCCTCAGCCAATTGGATTCAAGCCCTGTAGTCATGTGATTACTTCCCCTGCAACACACTCCCTTTTTACACAGCAAGGGGACCTCCAGTCCCCAGCTTGTCTATTTTCCAATATTGTTAAAGTTTGGGACTGTTGCACTTAAATTTAAATTTTACTTGGCTGGAACCCCTGTTTCAGAGTTCCTACAGTCTAAAAATTAAAGTGTTAGTTATTATATTAAACTTTACCTTGTGTCAACCCACCTCAAACCCGGCATCTCTTCTGGAACTATTAAGAAAGGCTTTGGTGTATAGTTGCTGGATAGTTACGCTTGAGCTTTTGAAAATAGCTTTCAAACTCAAAATTTTAGTAATTTTTAATATAAAAAGCTACTTTTACTTTAAATTTTCCTATTATCTCTTTGTTTTCAAACCCGCTTTCTATTTCCTCACCCGCCCAGGCCACCTGAGTCCATCACCAAGCTCCCCAAGCCCGTTCTGCTGCTTTTTGCCTGGTTTTTACTTGTAGGTTCCCCAATTAGCCTCAATTTTATTGTTTTTAGGTTTAAAAAACCCACCAATCTTCTCCAAATTTTGTGGAGTTTCCTACCACAATACTCCCTGTCCTGAAAATTGTGGTATTTTCCTTGGCGCCATTTTTGCTGCTCTTGTGGTCAACATCACCAGACTTATGGTCAAAGATCTCCTCTTCTGCTTGGCTTGTGGGCGACAATCCTTCCAGTCTCTTGGATCTCCCCAGTGGTCTTCTATTCTCTGGGGAGGCCATGGTAAAGAGTTTGGCCTGTGATGACCTGGAATTGGATGCTGTTGATTACGCCTCACCCACTCCTGTGGGTGGGGAAATGTCAATAACCTCCCTTCCCATCCTGGAGAAGAGCAACTCAGTGCCCCTTCAGGCCCCTGTGATGCTTCCTCCCACTCCCACCTGTACGCCCTGGTTGCTCAACGGCCTAATGCTGATGGGATTGAATGTGTACTTCCCTCAGCTATCCCCTGTGTCCTCTCTGTGGTCCCCCCTTTGAGCGGCTGTTCCAGTCCTTCACTGGGCGGCATCCTGGTGGTTTGTTTTGCCAGGATGGGAGCCAAACTTAGTTAGTTTAGCCCTCCTATCTTACAGAAACCATTTTCAGAGAAGGAACCCAAGTCACCATACCTCCCCTGCTATTTTGTGACAAGTACAACTACTTGCCTGCCTACCTAGTTCCAATGACACCGCCTCTTACCCCGCGGCCTAACTGTCTTCAGGAATCTGTTGCAACCAATGAATCTACCTCCTTACAGATATTTGGGGTGATGTACATCACCCTCACTGGCCTTATTGATCCAATGGTGCCTGCCAGCGGACCCTGGGATCTCCTGGGCAAATTGTTATTTTAATTTTGTAAATTTAGCTCCTATCTTGTTGTTTCAACCAAGTTTCCAGACTTGTCTGTTAATGTATCTTACAATACACAGGGGGCGCTTGATGAGTTGCCCCTTGACATATCTAACGTTATGGATTAACTGGATGGCAATATCAAATGGCAGGTACTTCATCCTAATTAAGAGCGCTACCAATTTGACTTGCTGATCCCTACATGAGTTATTCCTTGGCTTCAACCCTTACATGGAACTTCCCACTATGCCACCCCCTTGTGGCTTTCCCCATATGGTATATTAATCACAATATTCTACAATAAACAATACATTATTCTTATTGTTCTGTCCTTTCTATTGGACTGTTGTCTTTCCCAATTCCAAATACTGAATCTTCATTGGTTCAGTTGC
>QTSX02006490.1:101722-293551 GCA_014839935.2 Entomophthora muscae
ACAGGCTGGATACCTGATATTTATGTTCTTTTGTAGCTTGTGCTACAGGCCACCTAGTTGCATAGTTGATAGCTGTTATAATGTACTTTTTGCCCTTTTTATTGCCAGGCATTGGTCCTAGAATGTCCAGTGACCACACTTTGAAAGATTGTGTGATTGACACCAGTATTACTGACTTGGGAGGTGCCTTGGAACAGGCGTACTTTTCACAGACTTCACATTGCTACAGTACTTCCTTGATATTGCCCAACATGTTGGGCACCAGTAGTGTGTCTTGAGATATTTTGAAAGTTCCTACTACAGGTGTGTCCCAGATCTCTGTGGTATCAAAGGATTTTGTCAATATTTTGTGTTGACAGGACATAGGGTACAGTATCACCACTTGGTAGTATGCAGTGTAGTGTGCCATATATGTTTTTGAACAGATATTTGTTCTTGAGACTTTCTCTTGGATTTCCATTGGTGTACCAGGTGGGAACCCCTCTTGGAGATTCCTCATAATTAATATGGGCCAATTGGGGTCTCCATCAGTGCATATGATATGTTTACAGTATAGCCTTGATAGGGTGTCTGCAGTAAGCATTTCTTTACCTAGTTTATATTCAATTATCATGGGGTATCTCTGTATGAGACTCATCCATTCAGCTTATCTTCTAGATATATGTTGTTGATTCTTGAAGAACACCAAAACTTGTGGTTGATTAGCACTTTGAATTTCTGTGCACCTTCCAGGTAACATCTCTGCTTCATTAGACAGTGGACAATAGCTACCAGTTCTTTTTAATGTATTGGATATCTTTGCTCACCATCAGACATCTTTCCTGATTCATATTCTACAGGAAGGAAGTTCTTTTCTGCAGTTTGAATCCAGAGTACACCTCTTATTGCATAATCAGAGGAGTCAGTTTCTAGTTTGTATATTCCTTCACAGCTTGAGTACTGTAAGATAGGGGTGGTGACCATGTACTCTTTTAATTGTCAGAAATGTTGATCTCTTAACAGTGTCCATACAAATTTGGTGATAACCTGCTGTCAAGTTGATTTTTGTGAAGACTTGGGACCCCCCAGGGCTTCAAAAAGGTCATCAATCAGGGGCAGGGGATACCTGTTCTTAATTGTAACCTTGTTGAGCACCCTTTAGTCTGTGACTAGGCAGAGTCCTCCATCTGTGACAGAAATTGTCAGATAGTAAGAAGCAGTTTCCAGGTGGTTAGGAATCACCACCCAAATTCACATAGAGTTGATGATTAACCACCAGCAAAGCTTCAGATACTGTTTGGTAAAATTTTCAAATGAGATACTAGGATTAAGTAAAATAATTAATCCCAACCAAAGTAGCTCAATATAAATAGCCTGAGAGAGCATCAGAGAATCTTCAGAATAAAATTCAGGGCATTTAGATTCAACACAATTTTCAGGTACAAGGTTAGAAGGAACAATTCCAATATTAGCAGGCATTGAATTAGCATTGGGTGGTACCAACAACAATGTTCTAACTTCAGGGCCCTATCTTCCAGTAATGATCCGGCTAAGAATCAGATTGTAGGGAATGTATTGCAACAATCCAACCACAGGATGCATTTTTAAAAAGTAAATTAGACCAAGGGATGTTTGATTTTTATTGAGTAAATTTTTTGGAGGACTCAACTCTTAGAGTTGAAACAGTGAAAATTATTCAATATATATCAAAAATCAACTAAGCAATACCACCTGGATCCTGGGCTCCTATTCCTTCTACATTGTCAAGTAAGTATCTTGTCCAGGTTGCAAAGAACCCTTGGGTGACCAATTTCTGAAGACCGTGCTGATTAACAAGCTCATATTGGGTGACCCTCAAATTACGTCAATTTATCAACATCAATTTGCAAGGAGGAATTGGTTTCAGTTGGCAGACTGGTGCAGCCATAACCCATTTTTTATTGACTGTTTGATTTAAATCCGTTAATCTGGTCAATTTTGGTAAAGGTTTTCTGTCTTTTTGAGCCTTTCTACTTGGCTGAATAATTCCTGGCATGATGGAACCTACTGTGATACTTGGGTGGTCTTGTGGGTGATCTCAGATAGCTTGTATGGCAAGAGTATCAAGAGTGGGGTTGAAAGCAAGCAAAACCAAAGAAAATTTGATATAAAAGTAATGTTTATATTAACTATTAACTTGAAATTCAAGCTCAAAATGTAATTTCAAAAGCGTAAGTGTTTAATACAACTAACTATACGCTAGCACTTCTCCTAGGGGTTTTGGAAAAGCTACCGGGTTTGAACAGGACCAAAAAAAGGTAAATTTTATTAAGAAAATGACTAACACTTTTTAAAGATTACAAGGAACTCAAAATGAAGAGTTCAAAACTTAATAAAATTAAAAACAGTGTAGCAACAGACTCTAGGTTTAATGGAACAAGAGAATGAACAAGCAGGGGTTGAAAGTCCCCTTGCTAGACTTAAGGGAATGTGTTGCAAATTGGGTGATCACCTGATCACCTGACCTGATCTAATTGGTCATGGGAGAAATTTTGCTGGCCAAATCCAGGAGGGCTGGAGGTTTTCATACTAATTTCTGAACTTCCACCTGATTGGCTGGTGTTGATTTTAGACTTTTGTGGTTTATTTGACTTTGTGAGCATTGGTGTGGCATCACTTGATTGATTATCTCAAATCTTTTTCAAAAGCAGGTGACACCATGCCAATAAATAGTCAAAATTAATAAGTGTTTCTTCTCAGGCGGAGCAACAAGAGCCAGAGGGTCTTCAGGGTAAGCTAGTACAAATCTTTCATCTACAGTGTGAGCCAAATCTTCTAAAGAATTGAGTGGTTTTGCTGGCGTTTGGGAACTTTTCTTAGTGCGGCAAGGGAAAACAGTAAAATCCAAAGCCAAAGAGGGCAGTGAATTTACATAACTGGTGTTCAAACCTACCCATGGCAGAGTTCACATATAACAACACTCCACAAATATCAACTCAGGTCTCATTTTTCTTTGCCAGTGTAGGTTACAATCTGTTTTTCAACATGTGTCCTAGACTGGTTAGCAACATGGAGGCTGCAACTGATCAAGCTGCTGCATTGAAGCAGGTCCATCAGGAGCTTCAGGTTACTCTTGCTGCTGCTGTGACAACTTACAAGGAATACACAGATTATAAGCGCCAGGAGGGTCTCACTTACTGTTCAAGTGATCTGGTCATAGTGGATGCTCAAAATATGAAGTTGAAGGTTCCATGCCATAAACTGGGCCCAAAGTGTGTAGATCCCTTCAAAGTTGAATGTCAGATTGGTCCTTCTGCCTATTGATTAGAGTTATCACCCTCCTTTAATATTTTCCATCCCTTCCATGAGTGTCTTCTCACCCCTTTCTGTGGTACAGAGGTGGTTTCTTCCCAACCCATCTTGGTGGAAAGAGAGCCTGGGTATGAATTGGATTGTATCATGGATTCCCAGAAGAACATTGTTGACTTGAATACTCGGTGTCTTGGAAAGTTTATCCTGATTGTGAGAGCTCCTGGGCTCCTCACTATGAGTGCTCTAACTCCACTGATTTTATCCAAAAGTTTTTCAATCAGAATCCAAATGCTGTTGGTCATCCTAAGCCTACCCTGGCTGGCATGAAACTTCACCCTGCTCTTAAGAATTTTTCCTTGTCACACCTTCCCAATGGCGGCATAGTTCCTTGGCCTAAAGCAGAGGGTAATGTCACAGTAGTTTCCATAATGCCTGGTATTGCCTGTCCTAATTGAAAAACCAGGAAGTCAGGAAAACAGTTAACTAAGTTAACCAAGTTGACAGATTTAAACCAAACTGTTGATCAGAAATGGGTCACTGCCGCTCTGGTTTGTTAGCATGTTTCAATTACCCAGTGCAAGTTGACACTGATAAATAGACGTAATATGAGAGTTACTTGATTCAACCTTGTTTATCAGAATGGTTGACAGAAATTAATCACTCAAGGGCTTTTTGCATTCTGGATGAGGTACACTTTGGATGATGCAGACATAATAGGAGCCATGGATCCAGGTGATATTGCTTAGTCATTAAATTTGGTACATATTGGAAAGTTTCCCTGTTCAAATCTAAGAGTTGATCCCTCCCTAAATTACTCAATAAACCAAATCATCTCCTAGTCAAAATTTATTTTCAAATGCATTCTGTAGTGGTCTACTTTGATACATTCTGTATAACCTGATCTTAAGTTGGGTTATCACTGGAAGATGGGGCCCAGCTGTGAGTTCTTTGTTGCCAGTGCCTCCTGACGTTACCCCAATGCCTTCAAATCCTGGATTCTTTCCTGCAGAATCTGAACCCAAGACAGCTGTGACTTCCCAATGTTCAGAGTTCTATGCTGAAGACAATTTGATTCTCTCACAGGCTATTTATATGGGACTCCTTTGGTTGGGTTTAATCACTCTGTTAACCCCCAGTGTTTCTTTTAGAAATGTTATTAACCAGTATTTGAAGCTTTGGTGTGGTTAATCATTAACTCTTTATGGATTTAGGTGATTATTTCCCATCACCTGGAGACATCTTCTTACTATCTGTCAATTTCTGTCACACCCCCTGGCCCACACTAAGGATTGACTAGACTCAACATTAAGGTTTCCTGGAATGTAACCAAGCCCTGCTTGTTCTGAGATAATACAACTTCATCCCTGCCTACCAACTAGACATGGAGCCTCCCACCCCCAAACCAATGCCTGTGTTGGCAACCACATTCTCCCTGGACCACACCAATAAGCTATTTTGGATAGTGTACATCATCCTCTTAGGGGTGATAGACACTACAATTCCAGCCACTGGCCCATGGTCCTGGACTGGGAGATCTATGATGTACCTCTTCAAGTTAGTGCTGATCCTATGGCAGGCTCTGCCTGCCTGGCCTGCAGCCCATCTGACCTCTGATTATGATAGGCCAGCTACCCAGGGTTGGTCCCCTGACAGTGCCATCTGCTTTAGAATCAATCTCAAGAAGCCCTGGCAAATGATTGGTCAGATTTAGATATGGTGATATATAGGGTACATCTTATCTATGCAGCAGATGGGTGATGCTACATATTTTTGCAGCTGGGCTATTGATATTTAAGTAGTTGGAGAGGTTGGGCAAGGAAACTGGTCCAGGAGGGATATAATTGTGGCTAGGATTAGATATGTCTGGTTTAAGTGGATAGAAAATGCTTGTGCTGTAAATAGGAGCTATTTGACCAAAGCAGGGTGGTATAGGTGGCATTGTAATAGGTTAAAAATAGGTAAGGTTCAAAGGATGGACTTCAATATTATTAATGATGCAGCTTAGATTGGTTTCAAACCATGTGTAGATATGATATGGCTTCATGCCTAGGGAATGGACAAGGGTATAACAATATATGTGCTATGGGGTGACTCTATGATCATCCCCTGCATGTCATGAGATATGGTAGTAACTGGGTGAGGAACTTGGTTAAAGCAGGTTTAAGGATATTGGGGTAGATTTGAACTTTGGCTTGTGGGTTACTTTAATAGCAGGGCATGTCAGGATGGATTATCTCAGCCTGGGGAGCCATCCTTTTAAACTCTCTGGGGAATTGGGGAGGAAGGTTGGGAAGGGTGATGAGGAATTGGAGGTTAGGGAGGGTGTAGTTGATGGAGGTGGATATAGCTTTGAATGAGCTTATTGTAAGTCTGTAAAGAGATGGGAAATGGGAGATGCATTCCCAGAAATGGTCATCAATACAGTCCAGGCCCTGGATAGTAAGTTGGGTTACACTGGGACTTGGAGGGAAGGTGGTGAGGTGTGATGAAGAGAAATCAATCTGAAGCTGGGTGAGGTGTATGAATCTGGATAGATTGGGGAATTCATGTGCTTGTGGGAGAATTTCAAGTTTAAGTGATCGAATGAAGGAAAAGTGGAATTCAAGGGTCTCCTGAGGAAAGGAAGATGTGACGGCTAGCTGGCGAAGATTTGGTGCAACAGGGGCAGGTAGATTGAATACAAGAGAATATGGGCCCAGATCCAAGTAGATCATGCTAGTTAAGCAGGTGGGTAAGTTTAGGCAGATGTTTTTTGTGTGGCCTAGATGGTCAGAGCTGGCCAGTCTAGCGTACTGAAGAGAAGGGATATCTGGGAGAGCAAGGGTAAGAGGGTCAGGTTTCGAGAAGTAGGTAATTGCAAGTTCCTGTAAAGTTTTGAATTTGGCAAGTGCAGCTATGGCAGTTCGGTTTGGCCGAAAGTTGCGCAAATGGAGTCTTTGAAGAGAAGGGATGTTCAGAGAGGTGATGGCCTTGGTTTGAGCAAGAATACTTAGGTTTATCAGATCTAGCCGCAATGACGTAATGTCAAGCCCCAGCATCCACTTTCCAGTAGAAATCTGATCTATGCTTAGCCCGCTGCCAGTAAACATAAAGCTACCGCCAGACTTATCTGCTTTGGCTATCAGCCTTTGCGGTATAGTTAACTCAATGTTGATTTTCCCCTCGATGTGGAATTCATGAATTTGTAGATTTTCAGATTTATGGACATACTTCACCTTTTCCCTGGTGTATTGTTTGATGCAGGCGTCAAAGTAAAATGCCTTGAGTGCAGGCAAAGAAATAGAGAGCTCCCTACATTTCTCTTTGTCCTCCGGGGGACTCCAGCGTTTGAACATCCGTGTTCTTTGCAACTTGTATTCCTTTTTATAGCAGGCTTCATGGGTTTACCTAAGTTTCAAAGGGCACGTTTATTTTAGCCTTCGTGTTTGATGTGGTGAACGCTGTGGAGCCCACGAAGAACGTATCCATTGCTGGGTGGAGTCCTTGGCTCCTAAAATTCCGCACAGCGATTCAAACATGTCTATTTATTTAGCATTTAAAAAGAAGGCGGGAAATTATCATGAGACATGGTTTTGGCACCATTTAGTATAAATACTAAATAAACCCATTCTTTGAATGATGCGGCGAAATGATCAACAAACCACTTATTGGAGAATGTAGCCCGAACTCCGGCTAAATATACCCACTATAATCGTAATTTAAACTAGAATATATATTTGCTAAAGTTGTCGATAAAATAAATCTGTTCTTCGGGATATCACTATGCACCACCAGACCCTTGCTGCAGCTCATGAACTAACATGGAGCTTTAGAAAGTAACTTCTGGTTAAAAATTTATAGGACTGCGTTATTTTTAGTACACGTGATCCAACAGCTTCTTCAGAGCCTTAACTTTAGAACATGAGGTTGCATCAGCTATTTAATCCCAATATCCAGATGTTTGTGGCAGATTGAGTGAATTCAGCCCAATTAATTCACGGCTAAAACCATCAACAAATCTATCATGGATAAGGTTTAGGCAGATTATTTACAGAGTCTGCTTTAAAAGTAAGCAGCCTTGCATAAAAAATCTGGACCCGTTACCAGCAGATTTAGGCGGCATCCAATTTTATTGGAATTGGGTCCAGCAATTAATATGTATAAAAGTCGGTCTGTAATGTCAGCTCGAGTGCACTGAAGCCGCAAGGTTCGGTTTGAAATATATATTTCTATGTTTAAAGTCAACGAGCAGGCCAAAGGCTTGAATTGGCATATCCTTACATACAAATAGGGATGCTTCGGCTCTAGGCCGCTACAGCTAAAGATGAACTGATATATATTTAAACATTGTTAAATAAACATTTGATACAAGTGGCCAGGAGCCAGATTCTGACCGCGGCTGCCCGGGGCTTGGCCGAAGCAGCCCTACATGCAAGCACCTTTGAAAGCACGCATATTGAATTCGGTGGAGTATGGGCTAAATTATGTAGAAATAAGAATATTGGCCACTCAAACTTTGATAGATCTATATTTAACCTATTGGTTTTTAAAATTTGGTCCAACCATAGCAAGGAGGCTATCTGCATAGATGATGTAACCCCAGAACATGTGGATTAAAATCGAGAGCGGGGGATCATATTGTTTAAGAATATGATTAGTTTGCAACACCTTTATATGATTGGATGTCTAAACTCTATGCTTAGGATTGGCTTGACTGGAGAAACGAGAGCTCGGTTAAGCTAAAGAGATCTGATTCAAACTGGATATATAAAAGTTAGTGCAAGTAAGAGATGGTTGGTTTGCACATTTCAATTTTATTTATTTTTAAGTTCCAATAATAGAGCATTCCAGACAGATGCTTCACCTGAAACAAGTGGATATAGATTGTTTCATAGCTAATGGACACATCACCTGATCTGAATGGATGTATATTTTTATAGTTAATGGATGCACCACCTGATCTTAGTGGATATATATTGTTTTATAGTTAACCTTGCTTGCCATTGTATCATCCTAATAGGGATGTCAGTGGAGTAAGCTGGCAATAATTGTATTAAGACTAAGCATAACAATTTTCGTAAAATTTAGAGTATCTAGATAAGTTTTCAGACAATTCCAATCAAAATTATACCAAACATGATAGCTCTAGCTGCCCTATATGCTGATATATAGAGTGAAGTACTGAAAACAGACCTGTATCATAATCAAAGGCCCAGACTCAACTTGATCCATCTGAACTCACTCTTAATACACAAGGTTTACAACCTGTTGTAAAGCTTTTAACACAGAAGCGTCAATAGTATGATTGGTTGCACCAGTTGCAACCAATAAGAGATAGGGCAAGAGTAAGAGGAAATATATATGAAAATACATTTATTAAACCAATCTTGCTGGAGCTTATATAGTTGCTCAAATGCAAGCTTGACAGTTGAGGTGAAGCTCTTTGCATTTGCATAGCTGCAAGGTTTAAGCCACAATATAAACTTGCATCAGATAGGGAGCTAAATCCATCATTTCTATGAATAGAACATGGTCTGGGTTACTTCTGGGTATTGCATTGTTTAATTGTCAACTTTGATTAACTGAAGTTAGCTTCATTACACTTTTGAGATAAACAAAAAAGGTTCAGTTCAGAACAAATTGGTTCAACCACAACACAGATTCCAACTTTTTTGATAGAAATAGGAGCTGATCCCACAGAAAATGGGCACTGATTGGTGAAAATGCCAGACATGCAACAAAAAATATAAACCAAGAACAGATTTATTATCATTCAACAACAGCTCTCCCAACCACTAGAACAAATCAATTTCCGCCATAAACCAAAGCAAACAAAGTTGCTAAAATATTTGAGAACAAAACGAGCCAGTAACTAAAGCAAAAAAACTTGATCCAGCAACAAACCCCCATAGCAACTGAAACACACAAATGAAACATCAAATATCAAAACAAACCAATGCATCTATGGTAGTGTTACCAGTTCATCCTAATTAATATGTACAAGCTATAGATAAAGATAGAGATGCAATGCTATGAGTATATGCACTTTGGGGAAAACTGTCAAAAAAATCAAGTACATCAACGCACATGGCTAAAGGTGCACATCCACGACCAAAAATAATGAACATAGAGATTTCAAACCTAACATGGAATGTATGGTAGAGACAACAAGCTTTGGAGCTATTTTATATGAAAAATAAAGGCCACATCAGATAGATTATATAGCTAAAGGGACCTGATTTTGGCTTGCTTCAAGATTAATTTTATCTCAAAATAGATGTATCCCAGCAACAGATTCAGGGAGCTGAAGGAGTGAAGCGTGGATGTGATGCCCTCATGGGTCAAAGAACATAGCAGATGTAGTCCAGGAGGAGGAAGGTTTGAGTATCTCTGCATCAGGGAGTGAAATCCAAGCTACACAAATACAGTAACAAACTAAGGGAACCCAGACTAGCAGGATGAGTAGCATTAATCCAAGGGTTCAAACTCTGTCCAAGAAGGCCATCAAAGTCACCACTACTAGAACAGCAAATAACACCACCATTGAGAAAGTGCCCTTGGTGTACAACCATGTTTACTGCCAAGATGAGATTTCTGCCAGTCTTATAAAGAGCATAAATCATATTCTAGATACCATCTATGAGCCTTATGCAAGTGATGGTGAAGGGAAAGGCAATAAAAAGAAGCTGCATTATTATCAAACTGTGAAGGGACAGAAGGTGCTCAAAAATATTGCTGTGCTTTACAGCCAGGTGCCTATTCTGTGTATCTTAGCAGAACCCACAGAGTCTATGCCTACCACAAAGAAACCTAATAACACAGTGATCCCAAACTACACCTGTGAAATACTTATCAGACCTATAAAGGAAGCTTGGGACTACAGGAAGGCTGCAGCAACTGTCAATGTATCAGAAAAACGAGCACATAGGCTGCATAGCAATTGCCTGAAACCCAGCAGAATCCTCCCTATGGAGAAACCCAAGCACAAGTTGATCATCCCAAATAAAGAGCACATCTGTAAAATCAAGCAATGGATTACCCCAAATTGCCATCTTGAACTGGAAAATATACAGTCAATGGTCAGATCTGTTTTTGGAATTAAGGCCTCAATTTTGACTTACTATTGCACTGTGAAGATTTTAAGATTCTTCTGGAAAAAACTTGGGTTTACTACCTATAACCACAACAGCCCTGCCAATATTGAGAACCATCATAAATACACCAAGACATACACCGCTATAAAGGAAAAGGGCCCAGTAAGGTTCTACTACATCAATGAATTCACCTTTGCATTGTCCATGCACAATGCTTACGGCTATGTGCCAACAGGTGCTAAGGATGGAGTATCCTGGTGGGTGTCTGTTTGTGCTGTGGCCTACTCAATGGTAGCCCTTCTTGATCTCTTGGCATTGAAATTTACAAGATGTTTGAGGGTTCCCACAATAGTGGGGCCTTCATTGTGTCTCTTCATTTGGTCAAGGCGCACCTCAGGCTCACTAGCTTGGGGTTCACTAACATTTTTTGTATTGGATAATGTTGGGCTCTGCAGGGTGCAAGATATTCTCTTGGAATTCCCAATGATTGAGACAGGTGTTGTGAATGCTGCTATCCACACTGTTTCAATTTTGCCTTTGTATGGCTATTTTGAAGACAAATTGCTCTCTTTTGCTTTTGCCCTTCAAAATGGGTCTGTTTCTGAACTGTGAAATTAAATTGTTTAGTTTCCTGATTCTGCGCAACTCACTTGACCCACTTGTGCTTGTGGCAAGTGATCCTACCTTCCTGGTAGGGGTTTTTTGGTATTGTAACCCACTATATATTCCATTTCTTATTCACCAATAAAAATTAAGTTCTATTCACATTTTTGTCTTTGTGTCTCCACATACTTTGGCGCCTCTCTAGCCACGTCTAGTAGATATTATTCAATCAGGGCCATAAGGTAATTGCATAGCCTTCCCTGCCATTCTAACCAAGATTTAGTACAAATCCAACCCTAAGGTTAGGATTTCCCGTTGTGACTCTGTGCCGCGCCTCAGATCACAACAAAAATAGTGCTCACTACAGGGGCTGTAAGCCCCTTGGTTATCCCTTTTGCAACTACATTTTTAGGTTCTTTGCCTCCTCCCATACAAGAGCTGACTTCACCTGAAATCACCAGTCCTCCTATTGAGGAAGACATCACAGACCCACCTATTGTCCCTACTATGTTGAATCTTAGGAATGGTCCCCGCCTATTGGCCTACTCCTTGGGTACCCCTGACTTAGAATAAGTCATGGCAGTAGCCCTTGGGATAGCCTGTGACGGGGCTGTCCCCTGCCTTCAATTACAGGTCAGTCAAGCGGAATACTACAAATTGATTGTGGCTCCATAATTTTCATAGCATCTCCTTTCTGCAACTGGCTCTGCTGAACACCTATTGTCTTCCTTTGTACAAAACACTCTAGCCCACCATCAAATAGTGCTAGGACTCCACGTTCAGGAGATTTTGTCCCTACAAGCAGCTGTCACCAACCAGTGAGATCAGTTTGCTGCATACCAACAATGGATCCACTCCCTTTTTTCCTTGGTGA
Organism: Entomophthora muscae; assembly: GCA_014839935.2. Classification (NCBI taxonomy): domain Eukaryota; kingdom Fungi; phylum Entomophthoromycota; class Entomophthoromycetes; order Entomophthorales; family Entomophthoraceae; genus Entomophthora; species Entomophthora muscae. The sequence goes on from QTSX02006490.1 coordinate 113,543, forward strand.
CCAATAATCAGTGTGACTCTATTACTTCCCAAGCCCACTTGGTTAATTTCATTGAAAGAATGTGCCAGTCCATCCCTGAATATGTCAGGGAGTGTCTACACAAGTTTCACAAGTTAGAACAGCCCTGGAGAACCCAAGTAGATTCCACCTTAAATGCCTACCTCATCAATTTCAAACGTCTTGTGCAACAACTCAATGCATTTAGTACCTATTCCTTTGACCAACTACAAAAAGTAGCATATCACAACGCTAGGGGTCTACATGACCTCACTGAAGAGTTTGATCAGGAAAGGACTGCCGCGGCTGCCGCTATAGCCAAACTTCAAGCTTGAGTGAATGAGTTGTCTACGCCCAAGCCTGATGTTCTGCCTTCTCCCCCATCTGATGATTTGATAGGCAGAGAGAAGAAACTATGGGAAGCCATTTGCAAACTACGTGCATCCACCTGCAGCCAAGGACGTCCAGCAGACCTGCCACAATCAGACCCTCAGGTGCTTCATTAACTGCTCAAGTTGCTGAGCTTCAGCAGGAGGTTGCTGCTCTGCGTGAGATTGTGGCAACTGCTGCTAGGCCAGTCAAGGTTGTCAAAGGGGATAGTTGCTGCCCTGGACTGCCAGGAAGTCCCCACATCCAATGTGCAGAGAGTTGATTGCTCTAGCCAACAAGGTGGACCACCTGAAGCGGGATCACTCTAGTCTTGACAGGGATTTCCTGGAAATGAGTGAGTTAATTGATTCATTAAACAACAGGTTTGCCCCCTGCCTCTCAGTGGGACCTTCCCTGGCCTCCCAGTTGGCTGAGCTCTCCACTGTGGTAACCACACAGGGTCAACACCTAGATACTACCAAACAATAGGCCAATCAGGCTAACAATGTGGGTGCTTGCACCTCTGAGACTTTGAATACACTTGAGGAGAGTGTTTGCCAGCTGTGGGCAAGACAGCCCCCTACAGAATCTGAAGCCAAGTTCTCCCCACGTATAAATGTCCTCAATAGCAAAAATGGTGGCCCTACCCCCAAAGCACACTTTAAACCTACTTTTAAGCAAGTCTTCAACCTCAAAACATCCACCATTGCAGCCTTCTTGATCATCTAAAAACAGCTAGGAGACAGGCCTCTGGTGAGGTCAAGAAAGAAAACATTCTAACCTGCTTGCACCCAACTTGCCAAGAAGTGGTGGTGCCAGAGTTGCCCACAATTGAGACTTGGGAAAAGATGAAACAGCTTTTGATTGACAAGTTTGGTGGCAACCTTAGTTTGAAAGTGAAAAAGGATGCTTTTATATCACATTAACTTCAAGCCCAAATAGACACTGGCTGAATTTGCGGACAGATTCTACATGGAAGGACAGTAGTTGATAACAAGTAGACAGTTGACAGCCCATGAAGTGTACATGGCCTGTGCTCAAGCTCTCAAGGTTAATCAGCTTCTGTGCCTCCATTTCAAAGCTCCCAAGGCTATTCTCTCCTCAATGAAGAGCATAAAGACGTTGCTCCAAGATATGCACTTGACCCACTCTGGAGCTGTTGTACGCAAGAATTGAGCTGCATCTAACTCTGGCTCTTCTTCCTGTGGCCCACACACCCTTACTATGAACTCTCAGAACCCTCCTAGACAACAAGGGTGACAAAACTGCAGCCAGATAGGTCACCACTCTTGAGTCTGTACCAATCCTTGAGTTGAAGGTACCAACCCCAAGGAGCAGGCATGAAAAGAACTGTCAACCTAGAGGCAGAGACGCTCTCGGTTGACAATTCTTCCCAGTATCCTCCAATCCCCCATCTATACCAGACTCTGAGCCCGCCAACACTGAAGCGCCTCCCATTCTGCTATTGTTCCACAATATCTCTGATGACTCTGATATGGTTGACTCAGATATTGATGATCCTGATGCCTATGGATATCCAGTCCTAGTTTTCCCCAAAATCATTGCATTCCCTTATAAACTACACTCTGGGAAAGCTATAATGACTGCCAAGCATCTACCTGAAGCCAAAGAGGTTGCCTCTTGCCCTTACTTCACTCAAGCCAAGAGGTCTCCTGTACTTTTAGAATCCTCTAAAGAAGCGGCTGAAGTAGCTGATGCTGTTTTCAAGAATGTTTCAGTCTCACTTCCTCTTCAGACTGTCTACAAGGAGTTTCCAGGCTTGAGATACATGATTGAGAAGTGGGACAAGGAGCTAGCTGAAGCCCAAGATATCCTAGCTTTCCTCCTTACTTTGGTTGTACTACTACTTGTGTAGAGATATCCATCCAAAAAGTGAAGATTAAGGCCATCTTGGATACAGGGTCTCCTGTTAATGTTGTCTCCTCAAAGCTTGTCAAGAAGCTCAAACTTGCCCCCAACCTTAACTATCATCAGTATTATGGTACAGCTGGGTTGTTCATGACTTGTGCTATAGGGGCATACTCTGCACTTCCTATGCGGTTTGGCAAGCTAATCTTAGCCGCATCTTCCGTGGTCCTGGAGAATGAGAGTTATGATCTTCTAGCTGGTACTTAATTCCTTAGGAAATACAATGAGATAATCAATTTAAAAGACAGCTATCTCTCCATCTTAGGGTATAGAGTACCTCTAATCTTTGAGGAGCCTGTTAAGGTTCCTAGGAAACACCTCAATATTTTTGCCTTGGAGTACCCCACTGGTGTCTTCACACTAAATTACCATATCCGCTAATCTAATATGAAGTGTCCTCCTATGGCCTGTTCTGCGTCTGAAGGGATTATTCTCCTTGCCACTTCTGCTGTGATCATTCCCCCTGGCTCTCAAGCCATCCTGGACTCTCAGATATTATACAAGTTGCCTGAGCGCACATTCCTGGAACTAAACTCCTCCTCCCTCACTAGGCCGCAACAAACCTTACCTCTGCCCTGGGATCTTGGATGTCTCTCACAAAGATCCTATTCAGTTGTTGGTAGCCAACTTAACTGTTCTCCCCATAAATGTGTCTAGAGGCCAGGTTGTTGGCTATGGAAAGTTGCTGAATGCTCCTGATGTGCTATCCCTACACCTCTTTGGCACCTTTTAGGATTTCAACTTACCTGAAGACAAACCACAGGTCTTATCTCTGTTCACCGCTCAGGACTTCCCACAACTATCCCCTGTCCAACAGAAAGAGGTGCTTGACTTGCTAGATCATTTTTCATATGTCTTTGCTAAGGATAGCACTGAACATGGTCTAGCTAAAGAAGTCATTCATCATATTGATACTGGTGATGCTCCCCCTTCTGAGCTAAATCTTATCACCATAGTTGAGTGGAAGACGCTCAGGTGTCTAAAGAACTCAAGCAACTATTAGATGCTGGGTTACTTTCTCCTTTCCAAAGTCCATGGGCCTCTGCTTTGCTCATCTTGAAGAAGAAAGATGGAGGTCAGCACATTGTAATGGACTATCAACAGCTAAACTCCTTAACCAAGAAGGATTCTTACCCCTTGCCACATATCAAAAATGCACTCTGCCGCCTTGGAGGCCCCAAGTTCTTATCAGCTATGAATTTGGCCTCTGGTTACTGGCAAGTTGACCTCTCTCCAGAAGATAGGCAAAAAGCTGCGCTGATCACCTAAGAAGGTTTGTTTGAGCCTACCTGTATGCCTCAGGAGCTATGCAATGCCCCTGCTACCTTTCAGTGGGCCATGGACTCCATCCTTTGTGATCTGAGGCTCTCTTGTGTCCTGATGTACTTGGATGATATAACGGTCTTCAGTGCCACCTTTACAGATCACCTGGCCCATATTAAGTAAGTCTTCCTAAAGATCCAAGAATCTGGCCTCAAACTAAAACCTTCAAAGTGTTCCTTCTTCAAGGAGCATCTTGAATTATTGGGCCATGAAGTGACCCAGACTGGGATTTTTCCTATGACCAAGAAGGTTGAAGCTATTGACAAGATGCTTCCACCCACCAACCTGCGCAAAGTTCAAGTTTTTCTGGGCATGATGGGGTATTACAGACAGTTTATCCCTGATTTTGCCAACACTAGTGAACCTCTGGTTCAACTGTTATGCAATTTTCCTTTAAATGGACCGCTAGTCAACAACAGGCCTTTGAGACTCTTAAACAAAAGCTCAAAGAGACTCCAATATTGGTGTATCCAGATTACAATAAGGAGTTCATCCTTTACACATACACTAGCAACCTAGCTATTGGGGCCATCCTGGCTCAGCTAGATGATAAAGGAGTGGATCAACCTGTAGCATATAATTCTTGTATCCTCAATAAACATTAGAAGAACTACAGTGTCACAGAGAAAGAATGCCTTGCTGTACTGCATGTGAACAAACAATTCTGCCATTACATTTATAGCACCCATTTCACTGTGGTCACTGACCACACCTTGCTTAAGTGGCTGCAGCAGCTCAAAGAACCAGAAGGACAGCTAGCTAGATGGGCTCTTTGCTTGCAGGGCTATAACTTCGCAGTGCTCCACTGTCCTGGGATCTAACACCAAAATGCTGATGGACTGGCCTTAATGCCTATCCTTGCTCTACACCCTGCTGAGGCTGATTGGTTATATGAGCTCATTGGGTATCCCTCTTCTTGGAAAAATTAGACTGAAGAGATTTGAACTGCCCTGTCTAAGCTATCTGAGAATACTCTCATTTGTGACAATCAACTCTTCAAAAAGGTGTATGATCAGTACCTGATATATGTACACCCTAGCTTCCGCCTCTTGTTGGTGCTCCAAGCTCATAAAGAGACTGGACATGGAGGCATTGCCAAGACCTATGACTGGCTCCAGAAGAATTGCTTCTGGGAGAACCTCTTCCTACTGATCCCTGATGTCATTGCCAGTTGTCATGACTGTCAACTCCAGCGGCCTTGAGCAGCCTCTCACAAGTTCAAATTAGTCCCTCTGCAGCATGCCTTCCACACGGTCAGCATTGATGCTATAGGACCTCTACCTTGTTCTTGCTCAGGCTGTCACTTCATCCTGATTGCAGTTGATCTTTTCAGCAAATGAGTAGAAGCTTGCCTCATAAAGAATATCACTGCTAAGACAACTGCAGCCTTCCTTTTGCAAGATGTATTTGTAAGGAATTCCATACCTTACACAAATATAAGATCAAACTCAAGAACTCTGGATAAATCTCAAGGACTGAAAACTGCATTTTTAAATGCAGATTTAAAAACTAAGGATTTTAACAAAAAAATTAATGCAATTGTTTTTAAAAAAACATTCAAAATTGATAAAAAAATGTGTTTTAAGCAAAAACAAACACAAAAATAAAAACAAGTGTAAAAACCAAGAAAGACACATAAATTCTACTTTGAAATTGAGATTTTAAGGCTTCAGACAACTATTACAGCAACAATAACAATTCAGCATTTAATTTTGGCTCCAATAATTACAATACAGCCAATCAATATAAAAATAAATGCAAAAACTGTCCAAACCAGATATTCAGGGACCCAGGAAGCCAATCAAACCCATCAAACCACCCAAGCCAAAGAAATACTTTACATCCAGCCCCAGATACCATCCCCAACCATAGTGAGGTACAATACTGCAATGCAATATTCCAACCTTCCTCACTTAAGATCAGTATTTAAACTGGCAAATCCTTCCCTTCCAAATTGCTCCAACAATTTCTCTTATTTCTATCAATCAATAAATCTATATTTTCAACTTCTAAACACTTGATTAGTAGATTCTAAAGGTTCCCTCTCCAACAGCATGAAGTTCATCTTCCTTGTATGGACTTTTTATGTGTTAGTCAGTTATGGCCAAGCCAATGTGAACTTCAAAACCCCCAAACCAACTCCAACTGACAAATCAGAAGACTCAATTTGGTTTTGTTTTGAACTACATCAATGTCATGTCCCTTACGTAGAAACAGCACAATTCCCACCTATTATCCACCCCAAGGCCCCCTGGTTGGTCTTGGGGTACACCAGCGTCTATTATCTCCTAAACCACTTCACTCTCTTCTTGGGAAGATTCCGCCTATTTGGTCACCTTCTACACATGTTAATGACAGGGATTCCAGTAGGGTCCACTATAGTCAAATTCAACTTGGGAGCTCTCCTTCATTAAATTGGAGAGATACTTCCAAATGAGTGGATCCCTTACAGTATTATATCACCATGGGTGCCCCAAGTGTTGTTGTCTGACAATGGATCTAACTTCAATACCAAGTTAGTAACCTCTGTGGTTGAAGCTTTGGGGTCTCACCAGCCCTTCTCTGCCCCTTATAATCCTTTCACCAATGGAGAAGTTGAAAATGCTAATTTGATCTTGGTTTCCATCATGAGGAAACCCACTTATTCCAATGCTGTCAACTGGGATCTATACTTACCCACTGCTCTCTTTGCCTATTGCATTGGCAAGCACTGTGTCACTGGGTATCTCCCTTTGCAATGCTGTATGGGCATGAGGCTACTACCCCATTGCTCCTAGGGACCCCCTACTCTCCTCTGATAAGATCATGGACCCTGCCTCCCAAATCAAAGACTTAGTCAACCGCATTGTTGATATACAGGCTACTGCATATACTTCTGTGTATAAGACCAAGGTGCTATAGCTCTCTCCTGAAAATTCTGGACGCTCTCCCTTTCCTGAGTTCAACATTGGGGATCATATTCTCTACTATCAATATAGAGTAGGAAGACACAATCACAAGCTAGACACTTTTGATTTGGGCCTTTGGAAGTAACCTTCAAACAAGGGTCAGAGTACACTGTGAAACTCCTCTTTAGTGGTTGTCTGTTTGCCCAAGTGCATGCCAAGTTCCTCCTCAAGTACTACCCCCTAAGGCCAATCTAGAAGGGGGCAATGTTGTGAATGCTGTTATTCACGCTGTTTCAATTTTGTCTTTGTGTGGTTATTTTGAAGACAAATTGCTCTTTTTTGCTTTTGCCCTTTGAAATGAGTCTGTTTCTGAACTGGGAAATTCAATTGTCCAGTTTCCCGATTCTGAGCTACTCACTTGCCCCACTCGTGCTTGTGGTGAGTGATCCTACTGTCCTGGTATTGCTTTGTGGTATTGTAAACCACTATATATTCCATTTCTTATTCACCAATAAAAATTAAGTTCTATTCACATTTTTGTCCTTGTGTCTCCCAGTACTTTGGTGCCTCTCTAGTCACGCCTAGTAGAAATTATTCAATCAGGGCCACAAGGTAAACCAATTGCCTTTCCTGCAACTAACCAAGACTTAGTATGAACCCAATTCTAAGGTTAGAATTCCCCGTTGTGTGTCTGTTCTGCGCCTCAGAGCACGACAACAGGCATAACAATCAACTGTTGTGACCAAAATTACTTCTCACTCACTAATGTATCTCATAATATACAGGGGTGTTTGAAGAGATTCCCCATAAAAAACTAACTGTATAGAGGATCCTGTGGCTAATGTCAAATTGTGGGCACTATCTCCTTAATAAGAGCAATTAGAATTTGACACACTGATCCCTTGCTTAACATATTCCCAGCCAAAACCTTATACTGAAACCGCCACAGTGTCTCCCCTGGCAACTTGTGGCTCCCAAATATAGTATGTCAACTGTACTATTCTTAAAACAAAAACATCTTATTCCTATTCTTGTCTTTTTTATTTGGAATGTTGTTGTTGGGAATTTTGACCAAGCAATGATGCCAATTATGAAGGAGCTCACATATTAAATTTTCAGCAACCAAATCCAAAAATTAGCAGTATAAAAATCAATGATGCCAATTATGGCAGAGCTCGTGGATATGAATTACAGCTGCCATCAAACATAAATTGGGAGTATAAACCATATGCATATTAAATCAGCAGTAGTCTGCTGACCTGAACCATCAATCAGCCAATGGTAAGCGCTGCTGCAGTGCTTAGTGATACATGATTTGCTGCCACCCCACTTTGGAAAGTTACAGGCGCTGCCTAGCAATTAAATTGGGCACCAAAGCGCCAAACTAATTTTACATCAAGCGCTAACTGAAAATTATTGCAAGCTCTGAAGCGCTGCCTGGCAAATATTGCAGGTGCCGCCTTACTTTTACATTGAGTGCTGAGGTGCTAGGTTTAATTCCCCACAATCTTGAATTCCCATATTAATTATATTATTAAGCATTGAGCTTGAAGTATGTCAGGAAGGTAGGAAGTGATCCTGAAGTAACTAAATTATTCCATGCCAGCAAGGGCCACCTGTGCTGGGTGAAGATGAAGATATTCTATTGGTTGATGCGTGATAAGTGCCAAACCTAGATTAATAATTACCCAAATTAGGGGCATGTTAGAATGTCCTAGAAGACATTGCTAGCAGCCCAAAGATTAACCTTGTAGAAGTCATAAGAAGAATTAATCAAATACAATAAAATAATCTTTTGATCTATCTTTAATCTGGTTGACCTTTATCCTAATCTTTAAGTACTTCTGAGTGATCAGAAGCCATTTCTGGACAATAATCATGTTTTCATTCAATCCTGGCTTCTCTGATAAAATACTAACCATATCCTTGCATATGACTGTATTCAAGTAAATGCCCTGTGCCCTATAATCTCAAATAATTGTGGCGCTGTAACGCAAAAAGTGCACCAGAAGGGAAAAAATTACAGCACAAGAATGAGTAGCAAAAGGGAAACCAGGATGTATAAATGAAAAACCAAAAAGGAATGGTTCTGCAATAAAGGATAAAAACCCGGTTGATCTCAGGTGGAGGCCTTTCTTAGCTAAGACAAGAAGACAGAAGCCATGGCGTGAGAGGCAGGATTTTGGACCCCAAAGTTGCTTTCATCTATAGGGCGTCTAACTTTATTGTTTGGTAGGAAACCTATCTGAAAACAGGTTTTCAGAGGGGAATTGGGAGGAATTTTAACCCAGCTGGGGGAGGCAAACTTGAAGTTGATTGGCTAGACAGAAATATTTTCACCTCCTGGTTAGAGACCTCAGTTGGAGAGTTTATGACATATGATCTGATATTTTTGGGCAACCAGCCGGTCAGCCATCAAGCGCCACTGGGGAGTGATATCTTGGAACCTTCAGTGCATAACTAATTGGGAAAATTCTGGGAGGTACAAGTTATTTTCTTCATCCGCAATATGAGCTGCCTTAATTCATTTTTTATCAACAACTAAATTTAAGCCATCTAATACTTTTAGGGGGTTTGTAGCTTTCCCTTTCTCATTTTTCTTTCTTGTACAATCTATTTCAGGAAAAATGACACTACAGTGACAGGTACTCCCTACTGGTCCGGCGGTCTCTCCACCTGCACCCGCTAGTGACCCTCACCAATTCTGGCTTCCTGAAACACCTTGAGGCTTGTGTGATATGTAAGAAGAACATGTCCAAGCCTGCTCCACCCAAATTAGTTCTACCTATCAAAGCCATGTAGCCCTTCAGATAATGGGCCCTTTGTTGGATAATTGATACACTCCAAGTCTTTGGATAAACCTCTTGACTCTGAAAATAACCCAGAATCACCTTCCACGGCTGAGCCAGACAAACTGAGCTTCCCTTAATCTAGAGCTGCAGATAAAATAGTCTCTTCTGGAACTAGGTCACAAATTCAGTCCCACTTCAAGGCAATACACAGATGTGTGATTCCTTAAAGGTGTTGAATCATTCAATCCAAGCTACAAAAGATAGCCTGGATATACCAAGGTATCCTTTAAGGCCACAGCAACCGCCCAAGGGTATAGATACCTGCCATTTTTATTACCAATAAACTTATCATCATCATACTCCAAGTGAATCCTCTTGAGTGGGATCCTTTTGGATCATGAGCAAACAAGCCTCGATTTAAAAGCTGATTGCCAACACCAGATCCCCAGCCAGTAGATTCTGTTTTAAGATTGCAACCATTGCTCTGACGCTGGTAGACAATATCAGCCACCCTCTCCAGGCTTGCCAACATTTATGTTCTGTTGAGGAGCTGGCCCAATACTTATCAAAGTCATCTCCTTGCAGCATCAGGCAAGGTTCTAACACCCTGGGCATTTTAGGGTCCCTGCCAGAGGATAGGTCAGGAAAGAAGGCCACCATCACTGGCATCAACCATTTTACATGCTGGCCTGCAGTGTGGTCAGCTAATAACCACACCATTACCACTTGATCCATTGGTAAGGGGGCTGTGGCATGCTTTGGCTGCCCCAAGATCCTCGTCACCAATGGTGGGTGTGAGTGTCGTGTTCTGAGGCGCCGCACAGACACACAAAGGGGAATCCTAACCTTAGGATTGGATTCATAATAAGTCTTGGTTAGTTGCAGGGAAGGCTATTGGCTTACCTTGTGGCCCTGATTGAATAATTTCTACTAGGCCTGGCTAGAGAGGCACCAAAGTACTGGGAGATACAAAGGCAAAAATGTGAATAGAACTTAATTTTTATTGGTGAATAATAAATTAATTTATAGTGGTTTATGATACCACAAAACATTACCAGGACGGTAGGATCACTTGCCACAAGCACAAGTGGGGCAAGTGAGTTGTGCAGAATCAGGAAACTGAACAATTGGATTTCCCAGTTTGGAAAAAGACCCATTTCAAAGGGCAGAAGCAAAAGAGAGTGATTTGTCTTCAAACTAGCCACACAAAGGCAAAATTGAAACAGTGTGAATAGCAGTATTTATGGCAGTGAGCTTGTGGATAATGCCATAAAGGAATACTGTCCAGGGCTCCCTCAAGCATATAGTCCTCACCCCATATCACCCACAAGCCAATGGGTGTGTAGAGCACCTGAATGGTTCTCAGTCCAACCAATGGCCAAATTATCCCAGGGGCACCCAAACACTGCCTGGACAAGACATCTTCTCATTACAATACTCATTCTACAATCCAGATAGGCCACAGCACAGGTTTCAGCCCAGTGTGTCAGCCTTTGGCACCCCTGATGCCAGGGTAGGGATAGATGGGGGTGGGGCAAAAACTTCTGGCCCAAGTCAACCATCTCCCTCAACCACTCCCTCATTTGCCCAGGGGTGGGCCAAAGTCTGTGATCTCAAACAAGAGTGGATTACGGGGTGGCACAGCACCTCCAGGCAAGATATTCTATAGGCAATCCTGTTTACCCCCTGGATCCTGATTTGGTGAAACTTGAACCCAGCTGTGTTGGACCTTCTGAGGGGTTGCTGTCTACAGCAACTGTACCTACTAGCTTGAGGATGTCCAAGGGAACGCCAAGAAATTCCAACATGATTGCTTGTGCCCCTGTTGCACCGTCCCTGCACAGAAACCCTTTGTGGGCACTTTTTCCAATCTCCCACAGATTCTAACTGTAGTCTACAATAAAAAGCATGGATAAGGGGGTGTTGCAACAGAGATTGCTCCACTGTCGGCTAACATATACAACTGTATAAGAGATCCTGTGGCCAGTGTCAAATTATGGGGACTGTTGCCTGGATAGGAGGGCTGCTGATTGAATGGGCTGATCCCTGGCTTAAGGCACTCCTGGTCTGAACCAGTATACTGTGCTGCCTCAGTGCTGCCCCTGGGTGGACTTTTGGCGGCTTGATATAGTATATTGGTTAGGCTATTCTTGGATAATCATGATCTTATCCCTCTTCTTGTCCTTCCTATTGGAATTTTACCTTCCCTGATCTAAATATGGAGCTATAGTTGGCTCAGCTGTAACAGCTGCTGTGCTTTATAAAGGGTTCCCCCCACCCCCAAATCAGTGATTGTGTGAGGAAGGTTTGGTGCACTTCCTGGAAGGCTTCCACTGGGTGAAGATTGTGTTTTTCTAAAGAAGTGTTGTAGCTCTTGAAAATTTTCAATGGATGTGGTATAATAAATCATATATGTGTCTGGACTGGAATTGAATGGAAGGCTTGAAGAGATCAACCTCTGGGAATAGTTGGGTACTGTTTTTGGTGACGCCTGAAAGTTGATACATGGATTGTGCTCCTAGGATGTCCAACATCTATATGTTTCTTTTTTAATGATGTTTTTACTAGTAAGGTATTGGACATATGTTGATAGTAGAGTGTCCCAGGAAGGTGGCAGGTCATAACCATATCCTCCTTTTTAGCTTTGCTAAAGTTAAGTTCTAAGCTTATAACTTGCGGCTATGTTTGTTCTGAATAGTTTAAGCCAGAAAAGTAAGAATATTGAAGGGGTTTGATAGCAAATTTGATTGATTTTATAATCATTGGGCAGCAACTTCTGCGGTGGTGCTGGGATTGGTCTTGGTGACCAAAAAATCAACCATGCTCTGGACGGATTCGACCCCAGAGCGGGTATACTCTTCAACGTACTCCCCATCTCTGTATAAGTTGAGTGTAGGGGTGTGGTTTATGTTGCTGCATAGATTTCGGTAGAAATAGCAATCGACCGAACCAAAGCTGACTGCTGAATGGGCCCCCTTCTCATACTCAGCCGATAGCTCCTTCCATACGGGCATGAACTGGATGCAGTGGCCGCAGCGCGAGGAGCGGAAAAATATGAACCTGTGATTTAATACGCTAAATACTTGACTTACCATGTACCGTTCTGGATCACCTGGGTATAGTTTTCAGGGGTAAGGATGGCACCGATTGCCCAAGCGCTTTGGAGTTTAATCTTGCGATTGGTATGCTTACCTGGGGAGAGCGAGCAGGCCAAGCTTCATCGTGTTCAACATTGTTCAGATCAGGATATCGCCGTATTTATACTTGATTGCTCCTATCCAATAGAATGAAAGCCACATTTTGATCAACCTGTATTTAGGCTTATCAAGAACTACCTGTTACCTTCCTATCTAACTTGGTTTCCCACAAGTACTAAACCAACTTGGCTCCAAAAACTACATCTACTGATTAGTCTACTTCAAGATCACGTTAATCCTATATACGCTTCTATTTTAAATGCACATTTAAAATCCAATTTAAATAATTAATTCGCAGTAAGCTTTAACTTGGCGATCCTCCCAAGGCTAGATATGTCTACATAGTAAAACTTGGCCAAAGATCTTTGCACTTCAATTTCATCAGCGCAGCCCAAGTGGCTAGCAAACCCACTTGGACTTTATTTAAAATAAACGTTTCACTTCAGAATAAAATGTCTCCAATAAGTCCATCTATTCAAAAAATATTTTCTAAAGTTGGCTCAATCCTAAGCGACTTCAAGCGACCATCCTCTGTTCAGGCCCAAAGATTCGAGCGATCCAATTTTTTTAATAAATTTATTTTATAGAAGGCTATTCAAAAACAAACTGTTTTAAACTGCATAATTATAAATCGGACTCGATAACTGGTGTTTGATTTCTAAAAACCAGTTCTAACCCCCAAATCAAGGGCTTCGAATAGATGAAGCCAGAAACTCTATTACACCAGGATCAAACATTTGAGTTCCAGAGGAATACAGATCTACATGGATACCCTGTGGCTTATCGCCTTCTAAATACCACTCTTCTCTTATATCCAATAAACATATCATCCATGCTCTCCAATTTCCCCTTGTTTTGCATTCTATACTTTCCACAAATATATACACAACAGTTGCAAAAATACCATCTCAACTCCACACCACCTTGAGATATCATTAAGCAGATCAGGATTGCAAAGATGAATTTAAACAGGGAAAATAAAATTAAATAAAAAATACCTTCAAATAAATACATTTATACTAGATATGACCCACATGTTGTACTAACTTTGTCTTCAGTAGATGCAGTGGGACATGCTGTGACATCAATTGCCATGTACAGGTATCAGCTATACCTCTTAGAAATGAATTAGCAAAGGAAGGTACCTGGAGCTCTTTGGAAGAAGATATATAAATAAATGGGCTCCTTATATTTTCCTAAAGCAGAATGAGAAAAGAGAAGGTGTAAAGGGGCCTCTTTATTGAGAAATACCAATGCAATAAATAGTCATTTAGGTGGCATTTGAAATATATAAACCCAAGGGATAGATATATCAATCAATCACAGGAAATTTAGTTTATGGTAGATATGTAGGTGAACAGGAGAATGCTGGATAGAGATTGGGATTGATTCAGTGGTCAGTTCACATCAGCCACATATCTTGGAAAAATTAGCCCAAACTTAATATACCAGAGTCAAAAACCAACTAGCCCCCCTACATCACAATCAAAATGACCTGAATGTTTGGGATTCTGACATTGTTCCCCAAAGAAAACTTACTTGGAGGGGTTAAGCTTTAGACCCACCTTACATAGGTTAATAAAGCAAGCTTTAATATGTTTCACATAGTTGGTAAAGATATTTAAACATGCAGTGATATCTTCAAAGTAAAAAGTACATAGTAAAGATTGATACCCCTCAGTATGAAATCCTTGGCCCTCTAAAAGGTGAAAATGACATTGCATAGCCCACAAGGGATAAATATGGACTAAAAAAGGGACAGGCAGATATTCCACAATTTTTGTTCTGTTGCCTGATTTTCTGGCAACCAACAAAGAACACACTAACTTTCTGCTGCTCTGATCAAATAAAAACTGATCTTCTGTCAAAAAACCCGACCCAATCAATGGCTAACTTTGACTGACCACTAATAAAAACATAGATTACATACACAAAGATGAGCTTGAATTTCTACACCAGATAAAAGATAAGCAAACCCATAAAACTCTAATAAAGATCAATTTAAATCCTAGACCATAAGAATTTGTTACCAGATAGATAAAAAAGTAACCAACTATATTTTAAAGAATAGATATAAGAAGATAAGCAGATACTATATTGGATTAAAATTAGCAAGCATTCAAACCCAAAGTTCATGGCATCTGCAACCCTCTTAAGGTGTTATCACATCCTATCCCTATTATGGCCCCTGAGTACCAGAATGTGTATTGTATCCTTTTCCAGTCCATGCTGGCTTTTCTTGGAGGGGGAGGGGCTCCATTTCCAATGCTCTTTAACATCCCATGTCATGTAATTGGGCACGGCCAGGGGACACAAAAGGAAATACTAACAATAGTATTGGGGTTGTACTAAGCCAGAGGTTAGTCTTCAGGGATGAATAAGGAATTTACCTTGAGGCCCTGGGAATGATAATGATCAGATATCTCCTCTAGACAAGACTAGGGAGATGGCGCCAAAGTCTAAAAATACTCACAAGGAGAGAGTGTAAGTAGAACTTTCTTTTATTGGATGGACCTAAATGATTATTGTATGGTAAATGTTCACCACAAACCGGTGGAAGGACAGATAGATCACTGGCCACTCTCATAAGTGGGTCAAGGATCCCTCATGTCACCAGTTGGGATGTAAATGAGCCCTTCACCCAATTTGGAGGGAACCCCATTTTGAGTTGAGAAAGGGAAATGAAGGATTTCACACTCAAAATGCAACTCTGTCAAAGGCAAAATCAATAATGCATGGATATTGGGATTCATAACACTGATCCTTGAGCGCTTTCAGATCTCTCTTGGTCCCATATCCAGACAACCTCTCCTCAACCCCCTCATAATCTTCATGCAGCCAGAATAGGGACTCATTGTTGGCAAACTTCACTTGATCATCAACAGCATGATCTTTTGCTGTTTCTGGATTTTTGGCAGGGATTAGGGTCAGGACAGGCACTAAAATTGATATAGTTGGTTTTTGGCTAATCTTTGCCTATCACAATTGGTTCTGTGGCCTGAAAGTTGGGCACAAATCATTTTGTGACTTTCATATCACATCAAAATTCATGTAGATTTGTTTTGTGCTTTTAGGGGGAAGGCCATCATTCCAACTGCCACATTTTATACCCTGCTCCTAAAGTCCCAAAACAAATCTGCATGAATTGTGATGTGACCAAGCAAAATCTCATATGGTCTTGTGGTGTGTCCAACCATAAGTATGCAAACTATTTCTTTCAATTGAAATAGATATTTATTATTTTTTATCAGTGTTCCACTATAGTTATCTAAAGAAAACTGTGGTATGACCAAAGCTATATTTGTGAGATGATGGAAGATAGAGCTTTGATGAATTTTAGTTTAAAAATAAGGTCCACCAACTGAACCTGCTCTAACTTTACACCCTGTGCCTTGCACAAATGATACCATAGGTCTCATCTTTAAACCCAGCTTTAATTTTACATCCCGTGCCTTGCATAAGATGAACCTATCTGCCTTGTATTTGAAACCCACCTTCCCTTAACAACTTGTGATCTACACAATGGAGCAAGGCACAGATTGTGACCTACTCCAAAAGCTGCAGCACAAATCCACCCATATTGTTTTGTGAATCAATCCAAACCATCCAAAAAAACGGTTTTTTAACACCCTGTTTACAAAATTTCTGTTCCTATCCCTACCCTAGCTGGGAGTTAACTGTGGTAAGTTTGACTCCCTGGTGCTTGACACTATAGTAAAGTGAGAATTCAGCTTTTTCCCTGATCAACAACTGGAAATCAACACTTTTTTAATTAATGGATCTTGATGTACTGAAAACTTTTAATATAAAAATTAAACCTTACAGCTATGGTATACTAAAGTGACCCAAGAGAGCTCTAAAATGCAATAAAAACAGTCTCTGATCAATAAAAATAAGGAGAAATAAGCAACTATTTCTCATTTTACTATGTAAGAGACACTCTTTATTATAAAAATATTTTTGATTACCATAAAAATTAAAATTCTAATGAGCCAAGAATAAACATAAACACAACAATAGAAGTTATAAAAATATGAAGAAATATTAATATTTATTTGATATAGCTCATATAAGTATAAATGTGAATATCTTATGTTTTACTAGTAAATTAACAAAAATTAAGATATTTCCTCACCTTCAACTATAAACATTCATCTCAAACTTACCATGTATACATAAAAATCACTGCTATCTAATTAAATCAAAAAACTTAAAAATTGAAGCTAAAAACTGAATGATAAAAACTAAAAAGTAGAAATTAAAGCTAAAAAGCTAAAAGTTAAAACCATAAAAGCAAGCAATTTTTCTGTTCATCCTTCTCCCCCTTTTCATTTTAGCCCCTTCCAGGAGGGTAGTGGAAATAAGCTCAAGCAGCTGCTTAAGCTCAGAGGCCTTGTATTTGTGCTTAGCTGCACCCTAGATGGCCTTGGTGAAGAGGGTGGAGCGGGTTGCAGGCTTGGTAGGGGGATGCGGTTGGCCAAGTCACGTAGCTTGGAGATGGTTTTCTCTTGTTCATGCTGCAGGAGGGAGAAGAACTTATTAAACTTCAGATAAAGCCCAAAGTTGGCCTTAAGATGCTTGTGATAAGCCTCTAGCGCCAAAGTGGTCTTGATCTCACCATTAACCGCCGCCTGGTAAACATTCCAACTGGCCTTAGCGTGGGCCTTGCCTTGCCTCTGAGTGACAACCTTCCCAATCCACTAGGTCTTGAAGTACTTGAGGAAAGGCAAAAACTATGGATGATTTGCTATTTAAGGATCCTTTGAGAGAACCTTGAATCCCTGTGCAGTTTGCTCTGGCTTTAAAAAAGCCAAGGCACTAAATTGTGCAAGCACAAATTTTCAGGTGTCCAAAGTGTCCCTCCAGCTCAACCTACTAAGCTTGGCATGGGCCTGCACATTGCAAGCAACTGCTTGGCAGAAGCGGCACCCCTGCACCTCCCTGCTGAACAGCTGCTCAAATTCATTGAACTGAGAAGGCTCAAAGTCCATGATGCAAATGTGAGGCCCCAGAGCTCTCAGCCTGACCTTTTCCTCCAAGTCCAGGGTGGCCTGGTCCTTGTCAGTGGCAGGAGGGTTGGCAAAGGTGTATGTGTGTGTGGGGGTCTTCTTGACATTGTTGTTGTTATTGGGGGAAAGAAGGGAAAGTGCTTGGCAAAGGATTGAGAACACACATATGTAAATGTCCTTGGTGGCCCTGGAAAGAAGGAAGAAAGTGAGTGGAATCACCCAGATGTCAATCTGGACATGGATCATCCAGAGCTGTTTGAACATCTGGGGTAAGTGGCAAAGATACCATCAACTAGCCAGGTTAAAGCCCTTTTTAACTCCAGCAGGTTCTGCTGAGTTGTGTAGCAGATTATGCTGTCTTTGCTTCCAGGCCCATTGTCATGTAGGAGGAAGTGCTCCCTACTTGGAAGCTGCTTGAGTTTGTGGGTGAGCGTAAGCTCTGGAAGGACATCTGAAGCCTTGGGGGGAGGGGGATTGGCAGCAATTATCTTGTTGCTGATGATCGTAAACAGTTGCTCCTGGGTGGGTACCAACTTGAGATTGTTAGGCTGCAGGTGTTGAAGGGCCTTGATGGCCAGATCTGAAGCGTGGAGGTTGGCAGAGATGAGGATCATCTGGACAAGGTACCACTTCAGCATTCTTGTGATCAGGTGATTAGGGGGCTCACAGGTGTGATCCCCCTTCTCAGCAGTAACTCACTCCCAGCCCTTGGTGTTCAGCCAGGCTCCACAAGTCTTATCCTCACATACAAAGTGCTTGCTTTTGGTTTACCGTTTTTGATTATTACAATTGCAATTTTCATTTTCTGTGACATAGCCAGGGCTGCCCTTTGCTGACATGATGGGGAAAAAACGGGGGAAGAAATTGGGGACTTTGAACTCTCTGTCCACATTGTAGATATTGTGGATGGCCAGTGGATCCCAAGTCACGTGACCAGAAGCTTTGAACTTCTTGGAATATTCCTCAGGCTCATTTTGGGGATCAGATGAGGAAGGAGGGGAAGAGCCATTGGGAGGGGGAGGGGAAGGATTCTTTGAGGCCTGCTTGGATGCCTCCTTTTTCTTACCAGAAGAAGAGGTGGGATCCTTGGCAGCCTTTGACTTCTTGGTATGCCACTCCTTGGTGGGCTTGGAGTTGGCCTCTGACTTGTAAAAATAGTGATCAGCAAGGGAGGCATCACTTTTATTTAAGGACTTGGGGGAGTTGAAGATGAGGGGGGAGGGGAGAGGAGTGGGAGGAGATAAAGTTGGAGACTTTGCCTTTGCAGGCTTCTTGGCACGCTTAGGAGTGGAGGCAGTTTCTTTTGAGCCCTTTGAGGCTTGGCACTTGGTAGGCTTATTGGATTTAGATGATCTTGTCTAAAGAAAAAGTTAGTTTTTAAATAAAACAGTATGAAAGATATGAAACAGAAAGAGGTAAAGCAAAGCAAAAGTTAAATAAAAAGTGTGCAAATAAAGTTTTTTATCAAGAAAAAACATAAAGTAAATAGAATCAAAATAGAATTAAAAAGTATAGATATAAAGGTTAAAACATAGAAAATAGATGAATTTATGATGAAGCATCAAAGATGTTAGGTTCAGCATAACATATTAGTGCTAAATCAATGTAAAATTATAATTAAAAAGCAAAAAATTATATATAAATTATATGGAGAGTAGCAGGAAGAGTATTAAATTATAATTGCAAAAAAGTTATTATGTGGATATTTTTATTGGGAGTTGAAAATTCAAAACATGGTAAAGTGTCAAGTGTGGTACTGTTGATCAGCTGGGAAAAGCTGAATTATCACTGTTGAGTATGCCAGAGTCAAGCAGAAAAATCAAATTTACTATGTTTTTTACATATAAAACTTGCTTAAATTTAAAACAGGTTTGAAAGTTAACCCAAAAGCAAGGCAGTTTCATATGCTCAAAAATAAAAAATACAACATAAGTTAGAAAAGTAAATGAGTAGAAAGGTGTTTATTAGTGATTAAGGTATGCTGCGAGGAGCTGGGAGTGAATCATTTACCATAGTGTTGGTTAAAACGTTAAGAAGCTCTCTGTACTAATCCCCAAGTTTATAGTGTCAAGTGGTGCTCATAGTGCATCACATATTAATTTAGCCTTAATTCCAATCCTTTGATTAGTTAAATCTGAAACCAATTGGGTGGCAAGTGGATAGAGTCAAACAAAGAAGATTTTGAGTTTCTGTTTTTTATAAATTACACATAAAATCTCTTAATAAATTGGGCTTAATTTATGTGGCACCACTTAATCCATAAACCCAGGAATGACATAATGTAAAAAAAGTGGGGTATTTGATTAATGTCTATACCACTAAATCCACTATAATGGTGCTTGGGAGCCTAATTGACAACTATGGACACCAATAATAAAAATATAATAGTAAATAACAAATTTTATATAAGCGCATATGTATTTTATTAATAAAATTAAAATCTGGCTTAAAAAGTGTCAAACTGGTCACTTTTTGTTTAGAGTGTTGAACACAGATTTTTTCATTTCTATTAGTAAATTTACTTATAAATTGTCCTCAAATTAGTTTTTTAGCTAACTAATTTATTAAACAGAGTCAAATTTGAGTAAATTTAATATTGTTTTTTTTTGGTTTTGAACCCCTAAATTACTAGCAAAAATTAGCTTAAAATCAGTTAATCCAAAAATACTAATAGATTTGCATATGCAGCACTTGGCTCCCTGGTACTTGACAAAGTGTTGAGTACCAGGGAGTCAAACTTACCACATTTGCCAGCTGGGATGGTGTCATATATCATTTGTTGGTTACAAACCTGATGAGTTGATGAAATATATGGACCATTGATTGCTAGCAATCATTTGGATTTGATAGGGTATGGGTGGCTATATCTAAGGAGGACATATTTGATTTCAGGTGATGTTGGTTATAGGGCACCCTTTATTAGGCGCCTATAAAGATCTTTAGGAGGAGGATGTGCATGGTCTTCAGTTGAAGATTTAGGGGATTCAAACCTGTTGGTGACACCCATTGATAGTGTTGTAACTGTGTTGTTTTAGCAAATTTACAAGGGGGATAATATTTGGAAACTAGATAATAATCTTTATTGAGAGTTATGGATTATATAGTCACTGTGAATTGTGGATAGTAGGAACATGATAGAGTTGATCACACAGTAGGATGACAAAGGGGATGGCTTGATCCTTGTAATGAGTCAAGCGCCAAAACAAGATATCCACTGTAGGGGATCAGCTTCTGTTCATATTGTTGTATTTGGAAATTCAAGTCAACTTCCTAACTTGGCTTCAAGTAACTGGATAATTGGATTGCAGGTCACAAACCTGCTTACTAAGAACCTTGCTGGTGGTTCAAGACTGCTGTCTTAACACCCCCTCCCCGGCTGAGGGTTGGCCTCCTCTGGAGGAAGATTTTCAGGAAGTTTGTTGGGAGCCCAGGCATCATACTGGACTAATTGTTGTTTGGTGGCAGGTAGGACGGTCTTGCATTGTTTCTGTCCTGCTTTGCAGGATCTCAGGAAATTGTGGTGAAGAACTTTGTCTTGTTTACATTTTCCAAGCCCTTTTACAAGGTAAGTGTTGTTTTTGTTTACCTTTAGGATGATGGCAGGGCCCATTTTTTCTGGCTATAATTTAATTTTGTTGGTGTTCATCACCCAGACTTTTCCCCAACCTCATGTCTGTCTTGGATGGTGACAAAGGTACTCTGAAGATGTTTTCTTTCTCTTTCTGCTTGGTCATTGTTGGCTTGTGCTACTTGGGATGCTGAACAAGGTAGAACTTTGTTGGGTATTTCCAACTTTGGCCCTGTGAGGGCTTAGATGATGTTTGGTTATGTACCATATACAAGCTTGAAGGGGCTCTTCCCGGTGGATCTGTTCACCTGGGTGCAACATACAAGAAGTGCAGTTGGTAGTTGCTTGGCCCAGTCCTCAGGTCTCCTAGCTGTGAGCTTGGTGAGGGCTTGTACTAGGCTGCCATTCAATTGCTCAACTTGGCTATTGGCCTGAGAATGATAAGGCGTGGTTACGGTGTGTTTGACTTCATTCTTTGTGAAGCAAATGTTGGTGCTGTCTGAGGTCAATTCTTTGCCTCTGTCTGTGATCAATAGTTTGGGTTTGCTAAACTTGCTAATTTTTCCTTCCAATGAATTTTCAGATGTTGTTGCCAGTATGTGTCTTCACTGCCTGCACTACCAGCCAGCAAGTGGCAAAGTTGATGGCAGTGATGATATAATAATTATTGTTGTGTCTTCCTGGCATTATCCTGACAATGTTAAGGGCCCACACCTTGAAGGGTAATTGAGAGAAAATTGGCAACAAAAACTTTAGGGGGTATCACTTTTTGCATACTTCACATTGTTCAAGGACCTCCTGTATATTTTGGTATAATGTTGCACTGCCAAGCCCTCTGGATGGAGCTATTGGAGAGGTTTAACATGCTCATACAGTACAAACCTGAGGACAAGCTTGCCATGGCAGACACCCTCTCCTGCTATATGTCTGTGCCTCAAAATGGGAGAATGGGCTCAACCCAGACTGGCCCCTCTTGGTACTACAAACAAAAGACAAATGTTTTCCCCCGGCACAACCAGCATAACAAAAGAAACAGTTATCAAAAATGAACACATATTTGCTGATGGATACGGGACCCTACACAGAAAAATGTCTGACAGCACAACCATTCCCTACATACCCATATACCAGCAAGTGAACACCATCCTAGGCTATCACAGAGACCTTGGACATACCAAGAGCTAAAACCTTTATCAGTTCCTTAAGCATAAGGCCTGGTGGCCAACCTTATATTGCAATGTTCAAGAAGTTCTAGACTAATGTGAGGTATGCAAAAAGCTTGCCAAAAGCAAAACCCCGTCAAAGTCAGTACTTCCCATCTGCACACAACTACCTTTCATAGTATGGGCTCTTGACATTGTTGGCCCCATGCCAGGGAAACACAATGACAAGAAATACATCATCACTGTCATTGGCTTTTCTACAAGATGGCCAGTGGCCCAAGCAGTAAAAGCACACACTGGCAATAATGTACAACAATTTATTGGCAAAGAGATAATCTGCAAGTTTGGAAAGCCAGAACTCCTGATAATCAATGGAGGGAAATAATTAACCTCTAAAACCACCAATGTATACCCAAAAAAATGGGGTCAAACACACCGTAAAAACACCATACCACCCACAGGCCAATGGATGTGTAGAGCAGCTTAATGGTAGCCTTGTGCAAGCCTTAGCCAAACTCACTGCTGGGAGACCTGAAGACTGGTATAAGCAGCTATCAACTGCATTACTTGTGTGTCAAACCCAAGTGAACAGATCCACTGGAAAAAAGCCCATTTGAATTGGTATACGGCACAGCCAAACATCATCAAAGCATTGTCAGGACCTAAACTGGAAATTCCAAGTAAAGTCCCCCCACGCTTAGACCCTCACGTTGTAGAGGCTAACAGCAAACAAACAGCAAAGGAAAATGAACATCTGCAAAAAACCTTTGTCCCCATCTGTGAGAGACATGAAGTTGAGGACAAAGTTTGGGTCTGAACGTTGACAAAAGCAAACTACAACCCAAGAAAGTGGGACCAGAAATTGTTCTAAAGGTAAACAACAATAACACTTACCTTGTGCAAGGACTTGGGAAATGTAAGCAGGACAAGACCCTACATCATGATCACCTGAGATCCTGAAAAGCAAGACAAAAACAACAATAAACCACCCTGCCTGCCACAGAACAACAATTAGTCCAATACAGCGCCCGGGCTCCTGACAACCTCCCTGACAACCTGCCCCCAGAGGAGGCCGACCTTCAGTTGGGGGGGGGTGTCAAAACTGCAGGCTTGACCCGACAGCAAGGTTCCAAACAAGCAGGTTTGTGACCCGCAATCCTATTACCCGGTCACTCAAAGCCAGACTAGGAAGTCAACTCAAATTGCCAAATCCAACAACATGAACATATGATGATCCCCTACAGTGGATACCTTGTTTTGGAACTTGACTCATTACCAGGATCAAGCCACCTCCTTCTTCTATCCAACCATGTGATCAACAATCATGTTCCTGTTATCCTTGATTCACATTGACTATATAATCACTATCTCTCAATAAAGATTATTATATAGCTTCTAAAATATTTTTCCCCTTGTAACTCTGCTAAAACAGCACAATTACAACAATAAGGTTGACCACCATGCTTTATGCTTTAGGAATTTGTAGAGATTGCAGCTCTTTGTATGGCCTAGATATTGATGGTAACACAAGATGGTACAGACTCTTTGATGTGTGGGAATGGATGGGACAGTACTTAAATTGATCATTTTTTGGTGCAATGTACTGTATACGTTGGTAAAGAGGTGCTTGTTTTGATGACAGTCTCTTTTTTATTTTGGTGGTATCTGGGGGAAAGCCCCTATACTTAGTCCGGAGTACCAGGAGGGACCAGTCTGGGTCCAGCCCTGTTTTGCCTCTTGTGGCTCAGATATACAGGCAGAAAAGTGTGTCGGCCATGACCAACTTGGACCCTGGCTTATATTGAATGTTTATTTTGAATCTTTCCAGGAATTCCATCCAGCGCACTTGGCGCCTGGATAAGTTGGCCTGGGTTTTGAAGTAAATGAGGGACTTATGATCAGTTAGAGCAGTGAACTCTTCCTGGAGCTTGAGGTAGCAGTGTCATTTTACAAGGCAATAGACAATAGCTAGTAGCTCCTTATCAGGGATCAGGTAGCGGCACTCAACATCAGTTAACTTGTGTGACTTGTAAGCCACGGGAAGGAAATCACTGTTATCTGGTTTGATTCTAAGTACTCCTCCAATTGAAGCATCTGAGGCCTTGGTTTCCATCTGATAGTCTCCATCTCACTTGGGGTATTGAAAGATGGGGATGGATGCCAATTTTTTCTTGAGGCAATGGAAACAGAGGTCTTGTTGTGGAGTCCATACAAACTTGGATTTGATGCCTGTTATTGCAGATAAGGGGCCCATCAGAACACCACAGTTGGATATGAACCTTTAGACATAGGCTATCATTCCTAATAAGATGCAGAGCTCCACTTTGTACTTGGGAGGTGGCATATTTCAGATGGCCTGAATCTTTTGTTTGTTGTGTTTGATGCTGTCTTTTGACACTATGTTCCCAAGGAACAGTAGCTGTTTGTAGAAGAACTGACATTTGGATGATTTGGCCAATAGTTTGTGCTGTACCAGGGGTTTTAATATAACTTCCAAGTCTCTATGACATTGTTCTACTGAAGGACTATACACAATTATGTTGTCTAGTGTAAAGCCACTCCCCCCTTTAGCCCTGGATAGGACAATCTTCCCACGCTGCACAAAGAAATCTGCTCAGAAGCCGGCCAAGCCCCTTAATTTCCTTGAGGATTTAGCCCATACTGTTACAAAAGTAACAATTTTAATGCCCCAGGTGGAAATCAAACCCGCTCCTAGCCATCAGGCGGGGCTAGCAGGCGGGGCTCATTCTGGGCCCCAAAAGCTACGCCCAAGCCTTGGTGGGGTTCTGGGTCTGGGAAGGCTATTTTTAGCTGCCCAGTAAGTCCAGTTCAAGCCCACCCTCCATTAAGTAATTTGGGGTCTCTAATTGGGGACCCCTTTTTTAATCAAGTTCCTTGGCCTCAGGAAAGCCTGTCAAGCCAGCCAAAAAAGGTGAGCAAATTGGGAAAAGCCCCATAACCCCATAAGCCAAACCTGCTAGAACCAATGGCCAGCCAAGCCAAGATGGACCACCAAAAAGCCAAACAACTGTTCCTGAAAACCCCAAAAATGACCATGAATCAGCCAACCAAACATCAGAACCTGAGATGTCAAGCCTTGCCACACAGATAGCACCAGAAGAATGCCCAGAGGCACTTGCATGTGAATAAGTATATAAACCAGAAGCACCTGAAAAATTTCTGTATTGTCATCCTTACCAAATAAAAGTTGTTATGAACCTTTGGTTCATCAATCTGCTTCCATACTTATTTTGGATACTCTTTCATCTGCATACACCCAAGCGTCAGTACCCATCCACTGGGATAGATAGCCAGACTCCAGTTGACAAAACCAAAGCCTTTGACTACTACTGTCTGCCCAACGCTCCATTTGGCCCTGTGCATTTCACTGAGTACCCCCCAAATCCTGACCATGAACCCTGGACATTGAAAGACTTGCAGTGGTATACTTGCCCAAATGCACCCAAGGAACCCTATCAAATTGTCTGTGACGGCAAAGCAATCACCATCTACCCTTTGATCTTCAACGGGAAGTACAACAATCCTGCTGCCTACCTGGTCCCCATGGAACCACCCCTGATACCCAAACCAACCATCTCAACCCCACCCACCTCTGACACCACTGGCCAGAATAGTCAATTCCTGGGAGTGCTTTACCTGTCGCTCACAGGATTGATTGACTCTGCCTTGCCAACAGCCGGGCCTTGGGCTGTGGCTGGGAAGGCCCTTTCCTACCTGGTAAAGTTAGGTCCCATCATCTGATGGGCCATGCCAGTACCTGCTTTGACTCCCCCCTCACCTACAGAAGCCCTGCGGTACTCTTGGTATCCTGAAATTATGACAATCCACCCTAAACTTGGTAACCTGGGCCCCAAGATGTTATTAGCACTTGAGGCTACTTGTATGTTTTTTTATGATTATCACTTCTTGCTGTTATTTTTGGCTATCATACCAAATCTCCTCCATGTGAAAGAGAACAACCCAGACCTTGGATGATTCCAAGGAAACTCCATAGAGCAAAGACCTGACCACAGCAACCTCCTCCCAAGTACAGAACATTATTATGAACCAAACCACATTCAAAGTGACCATGCCCCAGATGGGCAAGATCAGCCTAGAGGAAGCTAGAAGAGCCATGCTGGTACTGTGACTGCACTTCCTAGCCAATGCCGCCGCCTATCCTAACAACACAGTCAAAGTCTTGGGAGTAGCATCCATGCTAACAGGGGACGCCCTAGACTGGTTTGGCAAGGCCACTGCCAACAATGTAGAGTTTTGCTTAGACTATGCTCAATTTAAGGCTGAACTAATGGCCACAGGAGAGGACCAGAATACCTGCCACTTTGCCTTCAGGACTCTGTTGGAATTCAAGGAAAATGGTCGCTCACTTCAGACCTATGTAGAAGAGTTCACCAAACTACAGACCCGTGCTATTCTGGATGACAAATTGGCTGCCATCCTATTCAGAAAAGGCGTGAATCCAGGGTTAAAAGACCTCCTCAAGCACCACCACCCCATAATTGGATTATAAGAACTGATTATGCTCTGCCAAGGACTAAGCTTAAACCAAGAAACCCATGGCACTGCCCCCATGGACCCAAGATGGCCAGAAGCCCCACTGCGGCCAGACCAGTCATGACACCCAAGGAGTTGCAACAACATTACAGAGACAGATTGTGTTTCCACTGCCATGAAGCAGAGCACCAGACCAGGGCTTGTCCCAGAAGAAACCAAACTTCAGGCTGCCTTGTCCAATTAAACACTACCTCTCAGTCTTATAAGTATATAATAGTGACCCTAGAAGTGGGAGATAAAGTATTTCACAAAAAGGCTTTCTTAGACACAGGGGCTAATGAAAGTTTCATTGACCCCACATTAGCGTCCAAGCTGGGACTCACCCCTCAGATACTCAATTCCAAGTCACTATGGGAAACAGTTCAACTGACATTGGCCAAGAATATAACCAACAACTTGAGCTAAAGATTGGGAAAAACACCTACCCCTTGTCTGTTATCTTGTTGAAAGGATTACCACACCCATTGATACTTGGAGACTCCTGGGCTGACAAGCATGGTGCAATCCTGAACTATTGTGACCAAACTGTAACCCTGGGAAAGGGACCTAATCCTGACACTGTACCCATTTAGCTGAGCCCACACATAGTACCCCCACCAAACTCATGACCTTGCAATTAGACCCTTGCTCAGGGAAGCTGCCCTCAGTCCTTGAGAAACAGGCCAGTGTCTTCAGCAAAGAGGCGGCAACTCAACTACCTGAATACTCTATCTACAACCACGCCATTGACTTACTCCCTGATACGCAACCCAGCCACGGCCCCATCTATAGTTGCAACCACAAAGAACAGGTGGCCTTGAAAGCTTACATTGAAGACATGATCAAGAAAGGATTTATCTGAGTCTCAAAGGCCCTATGCTCTTCTCCCTTACTATTTGTTGGGGGAAAAGATGGGGGAATGAGACCTTGTGTAAACTACTAGAAGCTGAACAAAATCACAGTAAAAAACTGATATCCCATACCTAATGCCAATGACCTATGTGATGTCTTGACTGGGGCAAAAGTATACTCTAAGATTGACCTCCAAGACGCCTTTAACCAAATCCAAATCAAAGAAGGTGACAAATACAAAACAGCTTTCAAAACTTGATATGGACTCTATAAATACCTGGTCATACTTTTTGGGCTATGCAATGCCCCTAGCACTTTCCAGAGGATGATTAGCTTGGTCCTTAGAGAATACATTGACCAATTCTGTGTGGCATACCTTGACAGCATCCTGATATATAGCAAAACACATGAAGACCACCTCTGCCACCTGGACCTCATATTGGAGAAACTAGCAGCAGCCAACCTCCACGTCAAACTCAAGAAGTGTGAGTTCTTTCAGCCTGAGATAGAATTCTTGGGCTACGTAGTACAAACTGGTGGATTTGCCATGGCCCAAGAAAAACTGGATTCAGTCACAGCTTGGCCCACCCCCACCTGTCAGAAAGATGTTAGGAGTTTCTTGGGGCTAGCAAACTACTGTAGAGATTTCATAATTATTTTTCTCAGATTACTCTGCCCCTGACCCGCCTTTGCTATGAAAAAATCCAGTTTGAGTGGACCCCTGACTGTGCTGTTGCCTTTGATGCCCTGAAGTTGGCCTTCACCTCTGCGCCTGTGTTGGCCATGCCTGATCACACGAAGCCATTCATTCTGGAAACTGAAGCTTCTGAATTTTCCCTGGGAGGTGTGCTTCTTCAGAAAGGAGGGGATGGTATGCTGCATTCTGTAGCATATTACTCCAAAAAGATGATCCCTGTTAAAGGAAATTATCCTATATACAATAAAAAATGTTAGCTATAATGAGGACCTTGAAGCACTGGCGCAGATACCTATGCGGCGCTGAGCACCCAGTGAAGGTCCTAACAGATAACAAAAACTTGGTTTACTTCTTCAAACCACGTCAGCTTAACCAACAACAAGCAAGATGGGCTCTAGAACTGGCAGACTATGTACTAGAAATTGACTATAAACCGGCAAAGTAAACATTGTCCCGGATGCCCTAAGTAGAAGAGCCAACCTGATCCTGTCCTCCATCAAGTTGAGAGATCACAACACCCATACCCTATTGAACACAACCAGTGGAAAAATACAGCTAAAATACTTGAAAATTATTGCTAAGAAAACAGACGTATTAGAAGCCCAGGCAAAGGACCCTGTTGCCAAGGCTATGGTTTCAGATCTCTCAACACAACTAGACAGCCCCCTGTACAAAAGAGGTTACTCACTAAAAGGAACCACCCTACTGTTCTGAGGAAGAATCTATGTACCAGAAGAATCGGCTCGGATTTCTGTCCTAAAGGCCTATCACAACTCAGAACTAGCTGGCCACCTGGGCTGCCACAAAACCCTTCAAAGCATCAAAAGGAATTACCTGTGGCCCAATATAGACACAGATGTTATCAACTGCATTGAGGGCTGTGAGACATGTGGATACACCAAAACAAGACGCTCTAAGCCAGAAGGCCTCCTCTGCCCCTTAGACATCCCTTCAGGCCCCTGGAAATTGGTATCCATGGATTACATAGTTGAACTCCCACCCTCCAAAGACTATAATGCAATTCTAGTGATGGTTGAACGTTTTACCAAAATGGCTTACTTTGTCCCCACCACTACCCATTGCACTGCTGCTGAAACCGTCTGTCACTTTCATGAACAAATACTCACTAACACAGAACCCCAAAAGAAATAGTGACAGACCAAGGACCACATTTCACATCTCATTATTGGGCGCAAGTGATGAAAGACTTAGGAATCAAAAGATGTGTGTCCACTTCCTATCACCCCTAGACTGACAGCCAAACCAAACACGTAAACCAGATTTTGGAATAGTACCTCTGATGCTACACAAACACCAATCAAGACAACTGGGCAGACCTATTATCCACAGCCCAGTACATGTACAATAGCAAAGACCACGCGTCCACTGGGATATCTCCCTTCAAAGCCAATTACAGATTTGATCCCACTTGGTATCATGAATGACATTTCAATACTTTTATTGAAAACCTGGAAATTGAAACCCAGGTCTCAGGGCAAGCCTTATGTTGACCAGAGTAGACAGGGAACTGCCCAACTGCTAGTTGGGTCAAGCCCTGGACCACCAGAGATAGATGACCCCAAACAGGGGGAACAGAAACCTGCCAAACTGCCAAGCGTCAATACTGGAGTTTCAAAATCAACATTGGAGACCCTGGAATCAAATCCCAACCCTCCAAAGACTACTCAAGTCACACAAAGTGGACAGGAACCCGCCCACTTGTTAAATTGCAAACCTGAGTTGACGAGTTACTCCAAGGCCTGCCAGTCTCCCAAGGACAATTCCCCAAATGGTCACCAGATTGATGCCAACCTTGAGCCACCAAAGATCTAAACCTATGCAGAGGTTGCAGCTTGCCTTAAGGAGGTTAAAACAAAACCTATTTTTAACTCTGCCAATGACTACCAGCAACTACCAGTCTTCCGTCCAGAATGGGTAGTGCAATTGAACTACTCAGGTGACATAGTGAACAGTGGTGGCAGAACAAAGCATTGCCACTTCTATTCACCAGAGCAGGCACAACCTGGATCTGCTGCCCTTAAGACTCTAAGCCAAGATCCATGCCCCGCCAGTGCCTTGTCTGCAAACCTGAAACCTGCAAAAATTGAAGAAGCAAAAACCCATGGTATAAAAGCCCCAGCAGTATGGTGATGACCATATTGTCATTTTAAATAATAAAGTTTTATGAACCTTAGGTTTGAAAAAATCTTACCTTATCTAGTCTTAGTGATCTTCCATCTTGACTCCAGCCAAGTAGACCATCAGGCAACCGCCCCCTCTGGAGACCAACCTGCCAACCCTCCCCAGGCACTATACTGTCCTCCAGAAGCCCCCTTTGGACCTGTGCATTTTACCAAATACCCGTCCAACCCTGCCTATGCAGAGTACAACTTGGAGACCATCCTCATTGCTGATCCCTTGGCAAGGACTAGAGAAACTGAATACATAGGACGTGAAGGAAAGAGGATCAAGGTACCGCCCTTATTGTTCAAAGACAAGTACAATTATCTGCCTGCCTACTTTGTTCTCATGACTCTGCCCTTAAACCCGCGACCTGACCGCCCAATGGAGACCCCCACTGCAGGAGACTACGTCTATCCAACTGTTTGGAGTACTCTACATTACTTTGATGGGAATGGTAGACACTATGGTGCCCAATTCAGGGCCCTGGTCTTTGCTTGGGCAATCTGTTTCCTATATTATCAAGTTAGCACCCATCCTATGGTGGGCATTACCCTCTGGCCCGGCTGTATTCTGACCCAATCCAACCAATGCCTCTATCTATGCCTGGAATCCTGACACTTGGGACCCCAAGATTAGGAACCAGGAGTCTAACAAAGCAGGTATGATCTGGATGGAATACATCCACAAAACCAAGATGACCTTCTCCTGAAACCTAACCTGCATAGTACAGACCTACAAAGCCTTTGCTGACAGAAAAAAAACCCTGGAAAGCCACTAGAGATTGGGGACAAGGTCTATCTAGACTCAAGGAACAAACCCCTAAATTTCCCATGCTGTAAGTTAGCTCATCAAAGAAGTGGGCCCTAGCAGATCACAGGCCAAGTAGGCCAAGTAGCTTACTGCTTAAAGTTATCTGACACCTGGAAAATACATGATGTATTCCATCAATCATTGCTGTTCAAAAAGGACAGAACTTCCCTGCCCCCTAGAAACTGAAGACTGCCCCTCCAACCATCCTGGTAGGGAGATCCATTGAACACAAAGTAGAGTATATACACAGCCACCACACCCACTACCGCAAGCCACAGTACTATGTTAAGTGGCTAGGATACCCGCCTGAGAAAAGCACCTGGGAACAAGATGACAATTTTACCAACACAGCCAATGTTGTTTGCCAGTATTGGGAGAAGAAGAAAGCCAAGTCCAGTTTAGAAGGGGATAGTGTTACAAAAGTAACAATTTTGATGCCACGGGCGGGAATAAAACCTGCTTCTAGCCACCAGGTGGGACTAGCAGGCGGGGGAGATTTGCCTGCACCTGGATTTTTGCTTTTCAAAGCAAATCCAGGTGCGGGAACCATTCCTGCCCTGGATGTAGCTGCAGGGCCCATTCTGGGCCCCAAAAGCTACGCTCAAGCCTTGGTGGGTTTGGCTGGACCTGGGCAGGTTATTTTTAGCTGCCCAGTAAATCCAGTTCAAGCCCACCCTCCATTAAGTAATTTGGGGTCTCTAATTGGGGACCCCTTTTTTAATCAAGTTCCTTGGCCTCAGGAAAGCCTGTCAAGCCAGCCAAAAAAGGTGATCAAATTGGGAAAAGCCCCATAACCCCATAAGCCAAACCTGCTAGAACCAATGGCCAGCCAAGCCAAGATGGACCACCAAAAAGCCAAACAACTGTTCCTGAAAACCCCAAAAATGACCATGAATCAGCCAACCAAACATCAGAACCTGAGATGTCAAGCCTTGCCACACAGATAGCACCAGAAGAATGCCCAGAGGCACTTGCATGTGAATAAGTATATAAACCAGAAGCACCTGAAAAAGTTCTGTATTGTCATCCTTACCAAATAAAAGTTGTTATGAACCTTTGGTTCATCAATCTGCTTCCATACTTATTTTGGATACTCTTTCATCTGCATACACCCAAGTGTCAGTACCCATCCACTGGGATAGATAGCCAGACTCCAGTTGACAAAACCAAAGCCTTTGACTACTACTGTCTGCCCAACGCTCCATTTGGCCCTGTGCATTTCACTGAGTACCCCCCAAATCCTGACCATGAACCCTGGACATTGAAAGACTTGCAGTGGTATACTTGCCCAAATGCACCCAAGGAACCCTATCAAATTGTCTGTGACGGCAAAGCAATCACCATCTACCCTTTGATCTTCAACGGGAAGTACAACAATCCTGCTGCCTACCTGGTCCCCATGGAACCACCCCTGACACCCAAACCAACCATCTCAACCCCACCCACATCTGATGCCACTGGTCATAATAGTCCATTCCTGGGAGTGCTTTACCTGGTGCTCACAGGATTGATTGACTCTTCCTTGCCAGCGGCTGGACCTTGGGCTGTGGCTGGGAAGGCCCTTTCCTACCTGGTAAAGTTAGTTCCTATCATCTGATGGGCCATGCCAGTACCTGCTTTGACTCCCCCCTCACCTACTGGAGCCCCACGGTACTCTTGGTATCCTGACACATACAATTGATGAGAGATTTGTGTTGGCATACCCTTCCAAGGTGGTAAATACCAATGTGATGAACTCAGTTCCCACTTGGGAGGAATCTCTGATTAATTTAGACTATTTTTTGGCTTGGGCCCGTCCACACTTGAAATTAATTAAGTTTAAGCTTTTAGGTTCTGCTACTGCCAATTCTTTAAATGCCAATCCAACTGGATTGAATGCTGATTTAATTCACTCCAGCAATGCCAGCCAATCAGAGTTAAAGCTGGAATTTAATGAGAAACCCTTTAACTCTTTGGATCCCCCTCTGCAAAATTTCTCTGAAAGCCAATCAAGTTCCAGCCCTGGGTCAGGTGACCCTTGAATTCAAATTCCACTCTTAAAGCAAGACAGGGGACTTTCAGTCCCCTGCTTGCTCATTCTTTCAAAATAAAGTTCATAATTTCAAATAGCATTTTTGGTTATTATGGACCTTTATTTTGGGGTCATTTTTGTTTCCTAAAGCTGTTAGTAAAAGTATTAACTATCCCCTACCCTTGTTATTGTCCCTGGGTTTACAGCACCTGTTTTGAAGCATCTAGAGTTAAAGTTAGTATTGACTTATACACTTACCTCTCCTGCTTTTAAAAATCAAGTTCAAACTCTAATCTAGTTAATAAATATCCTATAATTATCTACTTTTAGTTTGGTTTTGTGTCCTGCTTGCTTTGTTGTCTTTGCCCGGTCATATACACTCTCAAGCCACTCTTCCCGCTCTTTTGGAAAGCGTATAGTCCACAGTTGCCGTTCTCTTGATTTTGGGTCTGTTCTGTGGGTCCCCAGTTGTCAGGTTTCCTTTTCCTTTGTTCTTTTCTAGAAAAGTTTGCATAATAATTATTTTGCTTTATTTCTTCTTCCAGTGCAAAAATGTATGTTTCTTTCTTCAAATTTGTGGCTTTTACCCTGGCTCTTGCCTTGGTTTTGATTTGGATCACTTCTCCAGACCTTTGGAGTTGCGTTTTCCATTCATTATACCATGTGAGGGCCAACCCCAATCAATTCATGCAAATGTTTGAGGATATCCCTGGGCACACACAGAACATTCTAACCACCAGTGAAAACATGGTAAATAGTCTCACCTGTGATGATCTCAAATATTCTGCTCTTGATCCAGCTCCCTCAGTATCCCCTAGCTTGAGCTCCCCAATGCCTCCCCTCCCTGTGGTTCCGGCTTTTCAGGTCCAAGAGGACAGTTCAGAGGTCAAAGAGCATCCCCCAAGCGCGCTACCTGGCTGCTTGGTGGGATGATCTTGATGAGCCTGGATTCTTACTTTCCCCAATTATCTGCCGCATCCTCTTTTTGTATGCCACTTCAAGAAGCCATACCAGTCCTGCACTGGATGGTGTCCTGGTGGATCCTTCCCCCAGGATGGGAGCCAAACTTAGTTAGTTTAGCCTCCCTCTCTTACATCTAGGTACACCAGTGTGTGTTTGCTGATGTGGGGTGAAAAGACCTCATTCATGAAGGTGACAAAGATTGATGGTGCATTTATCATCCCTAAGTTGAGCACAACACATTTTTAAGAACCATACTTGGTGTGGAAGGCTGTCTTGGGTATGTCTTTTTCTTTGATTTGGATTTGGTTAAAGCCTGCTTTAAGATCAATCTTTGAGAAGAAATTTGCCCAACCTAAGGCTTCAAAGAGATTGTTAATAAGTGGGAGCAGGTAGCATTTCTTGATGGTAACTTCATTCAGTGCTCAGTAGTCATTAACAAGTCTAAGGGTCCCGTCCTTCTTTGCCACAAAGAATACAGTAGCACCAAAGGGAGATTTAGATGGGCAGATAAGTTCTTTCTCCAATGCTTCCTTGAGGTATGCATGCAACATGTTGTCTTCATTTGGGGCAAGGTGGTATATAAGTTGTGCCTTAGGTACTTATCCTTTGAGCTGAATAAGTGTTGTATGTGTTTTTCTAGAGGCAACCCTGGTAAGTCTTCCTTGAAGATATCAGGGTGAGAGACCACAATCTTTTGGTCTTGGGTATTTATTATGTCCTGGTGGTCTTAAAAGTGCATGACCTTTTATTGGCAGCAGTTGCAATCAATTTTTTTGAGGCTGACCTGCTCTTCATGTGTCTCTGTGATACGCACAAAGGTGTGATTTTGCAAGAGTTGGTCCATGAAATTGGGGTAGATTTGGTGGTTATCTCCTTCACACTTGATGGTTAACACTGAGGTAGCCCAGTCTACATGCAGGTTGTTCTTTTGTAGCCAGTCCAGGCCAAGTTGACATCAAATCTGGGGAAGTTAATGACGGGTCCTTGGATAGTGGAGTGTAGATTTTTCAGCCAATAGAGAAAGGGGCAGTCCCGCATGTCACAGTGATGTGGTATTAAGCAGCTAGAGCCACATTTTTAATACGCAAAGGATTAGTGGCTAGCTTGAACTTTTCCACAAAGGTGCTGTTGACAAGTGTGCAATCTGCGCCTGAGTCTAGGAGAGCGGAGCCAGTGTAACTACAAAACCAGAAAGGGTAAGACATCAATTTATTGGGATGTCTGGAGATGGTGTAGAGTACTGGGTCCTTGAGGGGACCTGGGTCATTGGACATTGGTCTACCTCTTTGGGGTGGTACTTGTTGTTGGGCGAGGCAGGAGTTTGGCTTGCTTAATGCTCTCCCTGGGCTTTTCCCTTGTCCTGATTGTCCTGTGTAGTACTGATTATGAAGTGAGTGCAGTTTGATTGTCTGTTATTCCCGCTACTGTGGCCATTTGATCCTGAGAGCTTGTGGCCCGCATCATTGTTGTTGTTGCTGTTGTCAGGTGGAGGGAAATTGACACAACCTGATGGGTGAGAGTCCTTGGGTCTCTCTCTCTTTCCAGCCTGAGCTTTGTGGAGGGTATTTGATGTCTGCTCTGCCTTCTCTGCCTCATGGTAGACTCTGCAGGTTGGTTACTTGGTCCAGGTTTACATGTCTCATTACATGCAACTTGAGTGCGTCGTAGTACATGAGGTGGGTAGCTGGAGTGTCAAAAGCCATATCAGAGGGGGCACATAGGCAGAGCTCTTTGTACGTGCGGGTGAGCTCCTTCACTGTGCCAGTCTGGGTCAGGTTCTTTACTTGATGTATGATCATGAGGGTGGTGTCCTTCATTACAAATCTTTCTAAGAAGTTCTGTTTGAAGGTATCCCAGTCCTTCTTGGTGTGGTCTTCATGACATTTGTTGCACCATTTACCTGCATTGTGTGTAAGGTGGATGGATAACTCTGCAATCCAGAATCTTTGCAGGCATTTCATTTGTGCTAATTGTATCCATGCTGTGGCATTGATGTCATTGGCTCCAGCAAATGATTTCAAGGTGGCACTGTGCAGGCGTTAGACTACATGGGTGGACATGATACTTTTGTCTGTCAAACAAGGGGTGGTGGTAGGTGCTTGGAAGAACCCTTGTGCTGATAGGGCATTGCAGGTGGGAACCAGCATCACCATGTCTTGGTACAGTACAAAATCTTCTGGTATCTTGGTACCCGGTGTGTAGAGTGTCCAGTCTACAGGGAGGCCAGACATGATTCTTTTGTAGATTAGTTGACTGCAGAGAGTACAGGCTTCAAGAAAAATTTTGAGGGGAAAAAGTAGGATGGAAAGCCTACTTCTTCTACCAATTTTGTAACTGTGCTGTTTTAGCAGAGTTACAAGGTGAAAATATTAGGAACTAGATAATTATCTTTATTTGGAGATAGGGATTATATAGTTGTTGTGAATCATTTTAAGAGGAACATGATTTTTTAGATCATTCAGTTGGATGATGAAGGGGAGTGACTTGTTTGTCAGGAAACCAGGCATAGGTAGAGGCATTGGGCAGCTTGGGATGGGGTTGGGCTGAGCCGGTGGGTAAAGCCCACCATAGAATGGGTGCTAATTTGATAATGTAAGACATGGATTTCCCGAGTAAGGACCAGGGTACAGAGGTAGGAATCATGGAATCCACCATTCCTGTCAAGGTGATATAGAGTACTCCAAACAGTTGAGTGGATGTGGTCTCTGCAGCAGTGAGGGTCTCCATTGGGCGGTCGGGTTGTGGGGTTAAGGGCAGAGTCATGGGAAAAAAGTAGGCAGGAAGATAATTGTACTTGTCTTTGAACAATCTTGGCAGCCTTTTGTACCACTTTCCTTCACGTCCTATGTATTCAGTTTCTCTAGTCTTTGCGTAGGCCGTGTTGGGTGGGTAGTTGGTAAAATGCACAGGTCCAAAGGGGGCTCCTGAGGGACGGTATAGTGCCTGGGTAGGATCAGCAGGTTGATTTCCAGAGGGGGTGGTTGCCTGATGGTCTACTTGAACAGAGTTAAGATGAAATATCACTAAGACTAGGTAAGGTAAGATTTTTTCAAACCAAAGGTTCATAAAATTTTATTATCAAAAATGACAATGTGGTCATCACCATACTGCCAGGGTTTTTATACCATGGGACTTTGCTTCTTTGATTTTTGCAGGGTTCAGGTTTGCAGACAAGGCACTGGCAGGGCATGGATCTTGGCTTAGAGTCTTGAGGGCGGCAGACCCTGGTTGTGCCTGCTCTGGCAAATAGAAGTGGTAATGCTTTGTTCCGCCGCCACTGTTCACTATGTCACCTGAGTAGTTCAATTGTACTACCTCTTCTGAACGGAAGGCTGGCAGTTGCTGGTGGTCATTGGCAGAGTTAAAAATAGGTTTTGTTTTAACCTCCTTAAGGCAAGCTGCAACCTCTGCATAGGTTTAGATCTTTGGTGGCTCAAGGTTGGCATCAATCTAGTGACCATTTGGGGAATTGTCCTTGGGAGACTGGCAGGCCTTGGAGTAACTCGTCAACTTGGGTTTGCAATATAGCAAGTGGGTGGGTTCCCGTCCACTTTGTGTGACTCAAGTAGTCTTTGGAGGGTCAGGGTTTGATTCCAGGGCTTCCAATGTTGATTTTGAAACTCCAGTATTGGCTCTTGGCAGGTTGGCAGTAGGTCCTTCACCAACCTCTGTTAACCAGGTTACATCTCCTTTGTAGGTATGGGTCTTCATTGGCACCAGTTTGGCGGCAGACGGGCAACTATTCAGGGAATCCTCCGTAGTAGGCCGGCGGGTTGCGGGGTAATTTAACAATTTGAGCCTGTGACTTAACAGATTGGCAGGTCCTGGACTGTCCTGGAGGGTTTGATCCGCTTTCAGGGAACTGGGGTTCAACTCTTGGGTTTTCAATACAAGTATTGAAATGTCATTCATGACATTGTTTGTGGTAAAGGGTCAGGCGCCAAATTGAGTCATCCACTGAATAGGATCATTGTTTGCTCATGTTGTTGCTTTTGGGAATTTGAGTTGACTTCCTTGTTTGGCTTTGGGTCACAGGGAAGTTAATTGCGGGTCACAAACCTGCTTAGTTAGAACCTTGTTGGAGGGTTAATCCTGCTGTTTTGACACTAGCAGCCCAGAAAGCAGCCCTCAAAGGGGTATAAGTATAACCACTTGAATTACAATATAACCATCTTTATTTTAGCAAGTGGTTCTGTGTGATCAGAAGCCATTCCCAAAAAGTAATTATTAAATCTTCTCCTCATAGCTCTTTGGATATAGTACTAATCACATCTTCACATTTGACAGTATCCAAAACAAGTACTCCATGACCCATTACAACTGAAATGAGTCACTCTACTACCTAAAGTGTGACACTTTATGAGCCAAATCCTCTACTTTAAAGAGGGGTAAAGCAGGCTTTCCTGGGCACTTCTTGGTTTTTCTAGGGTAGGATTTCATATCAAGTGCCAAAGGGGGAAAGGAACTTTATAATACAAGTAGGGATAGGAGAAATAAGAACTTTCCCCAGTTGCTTAAAACCAGCATCATTTATAGGTGTTACTATTTTGTGTATGACAGTAGCTAGAAGCATATTATATGATATTCTAGCACACTGCAGAAGCTTTTTGCACTGGTGGTAAAAGGCCTAAATTGCTATAATAGGGTACACATGTGATGTACTTCACCTTGCATGAGGGCTTTCTCTGCTAGCATGGCAATTATTGGTCCTGAATGAGTCATGAGGGCTTCCATATTTGGCTCTTGGAATATGAATGCTTTTGCCATTTTTAGCGTCTTGTTATTGCTTTAGCACTTACTGGTTTAAATCATTCCATATTTAATTGGTCCAGTTAAACCCAGAAGTCAAATATTGGTTCAAGATTGTGCTTGGCGCCAATAATCCTTGTCGCTAGTGTCATGGCGCTTTGGTTATATGCCTATTTTAATGTGTAATTGACCATGCCAATTATCGAGATTAATTAAATATGTAACAATTGATCTCATTGGTTAAAATAAGTTACCTAATAAACCAAACTATTCACATCCCTGGTCAACAATTCTTTAAAATCATAATACAGTAAAATTTTGATGGGTTTATTACTTTGAACTTCGCCTTCAAAACTTTATATTATTTTTTAATACAAATTAAGTTTTCTGCCAGAGATTGTTCCTTTAACTTTGCATCCTCTTGGTATTATTATAAAAACAGTGATCAGTTCACCCTAAAAAATTAAATTAAATTAAAAAGGACCTGAATTCATTTTACCAATTTAGCCACATCCACTGTTTGTATGCAACCACAACTGCCAATTAATTCAATCAAACCTAACTTAATTCTTTCAACCCCTGCAGTTTTGCTGTGAAACCCCATTATGTAGATAATGACGCCTGATTAATTAGGGGATGGTTTGTAAAATGAGTATTCCAAAAAGATGCAATAGGAATACAATTTAGCTTCAGATTATGTAAACCAGTTCAGACTTTAAGAATGAAGTGAAATAATATTAAGTAGCTTAAAAGGATTGTTTACTTAGTCACTAATCAGAAGTCCATATTTATGATGGGGTTGAATCCGGAATGGCAGTGGATCATTGGTCAACAAATACCTACAAATCATACTTAACAGGTAAGTAGTTTGAAAGCAACTGCGTGACTTTGTTTTCTTGCAGCTTCAATAAACCATGCAAGTTTATACGCCTGTACCGTTGTCATGCAACTACCGCTTAAGTCTCTTCGAAAGCGGGGATATTAAACCCTGGCTTCAGAGGTTTATTGAGCGCGCTGATGCACATATGCTTTCTTCACAGGCTCGTCTACAACTCGTTCCAACCTTTTTGGCAGGCCAAGCTGCAAGCTGGCATGACTCCTTTAACTGGTCTTCATGGGAGGAATGGTGCACGGCTGCGATCGAATTCTTTCGTGATTCGCCTAGCCTCCAACAGTTTTCTTTGGATATTGCTACTATCAAGGCTGATCAATTCTCTGATCAATATCTTTTCCTTGAGCAGTTCCAGAGAATGCTTTTTAACTTTTTTTCTGGAAATTCTATTTATACGTTAGAAAACCCTCGATTCTTTGAAATTCAAAAGTATAGATCTTTACATTTATTTTTAGATTCTCTTCATCCTGCTGATGCCGCTGGAGTGGAAACTTTTGAACCCAAAGATGTCTATGAAGCTATTTCGATATATTCTAAGTACGCTTCACGCCCTGAAGTTAGATACAATGATGTTTTTCCGAAAAATGCCGTCTAGGCACATCTACGCTCCAAAGTCAACCTCTCGGCCCCTTCCACTGTCAGCCTCGACGCCTGATGAGTTAGCCACTATGTTTGAAGGCCTTGACTTTATAAAGAAACCTGAATCTTCTTCATACTATTCCTTTCAAACCGACAATACAGATCCCACTTGCCCCCCACAGTGGTTTTGATGACCCTAAGTAACCGTTTTTAGCTTTTAACCAAGAACCATTTTAGCTTCAAAATCAGCTACAGTGTCAACTCATTTTGCTTCAATAAAACTGCTTATTTTTATTTTGCAAGTTAATTATTTTTAAAATATTTTTTATTAAATTCAACTTTGTTCTGGCGAACATGGTATACTTTTGTTGAATTTTCTAAGTTATCTTTATTAATTTGTTTATCTATCAAAAGGGTGACCAATTATAGGTACAATCGAACCAGTGCCAACTCAGGCACACCACAATGGACTGCCTTCCTGAAGTGCAAAGCTGGTTCCAAAAGGTACATTTCAATATCACCGTAGGGATGGCCTCGAAACAAAGTTATTTTCCAGTTGTCGAGGTGTACATTTTCAAAACTTGTTTCAATATTTGGATCATAGTCATTAGAATTTCAGGCTTAAAGTGGCAGAGGGAAAGTGTTGGATATCTTCCCCCATCAAATATCAAAAACTACACATATAAGCTTATAACCGACCTGATGTAGGAAACCAAACTTAGTTCCTCATAATTTAAGTATTGTCAAAACTGCGGGGTTGACCCCTGGCAAGGCTACATACAAAAGACCCCCTGCCCCTTGAACTGACTATCCTGGCTTGTAGCCAAAAGTGGAAGTCAACTTGATTTGCCAAACAAGAAAACTTGAACCAACAATATTCCAAAACCCAGGGGCAAACTCAATTTAGTGCTCAACTCATTAGCTGGATCAAGCCACCCCCTGTTCATCCAATTGATTGATCTGCAGGGATTTTGTTCTTCCTAAGAGACTCACTTAAGCTTAATAATTTCCCATAACACAATAAAAACATGATCTAGTTTCCAACAGTTCCTCCTTGTAACTCTGCTAACACAGCACAGTTACTACAATATGCTTGATTTTGGCTATGTAGCCCTTTCAGCTTAAGTCCAGGGTTCCATTAGCTATGTAACTCACCACTGTATTCCAAACTATAAAACTATAGATTGATTATACCATCTTCAACAAACCCTGAGGAGCTCAGGCAATTTTTTTACATATTTGACTTTAAGTTAAAAAGAACAAACATCAATAGCAAATTTAAACAGCTTTGAAAGTTATAATGTTTGTAACATGATATAGATGCTGCTGGGAATTCTAGATATTGACTAATTAACGGATTCAACAAAATAACGTGGGCCAGCAGTTAATCACTCTTAGTAATGGTTTCAACAAAATAATGTGGGCCAGCTTGCAATTGCTCTTAGGAATGGTTTCAACAAAATAATGTGGGCCGCAAGTTTGTGGAATCAATGATTGAATCATATCCTGGCATCAACAAATTCATGCATTGTAATTAATGAATGGAACATGCAATTATTGCTCATTAATTAGTCTACCTCAACAACCACCTCAAACATGCTTCTCATAATAATTACTATTCTAAACTTTAATTATATCCTAGAACAAGGGCCATCATATGATCATCATCTGAAACACTTCTAGAAGATTCCAACATGGACTGGGCCGTCAGTCCAAACGCTCTAAGATAAAAGACTTTGAGCCTATTGTATTAGAGTAGCTCTGATTAAGTGAAACAATCATCTCTGTGAACTAGTAGCCAAACACTGGCTAGCTAGCCCTGGAAGTGGCCCAGGTAGACAGAAAGAATGCCAATCTGTGGAAGATGTTAAGTTAACCTTCAGTTAAAACTACCCCAAAAAGAATGGGCCTCCTGCCGTGCTGACCTAACGCTACTTCAGTCTCTTTTAGCGCTGTGAGCTAACTTGGATAAAATGCGGGCAGGTGGGCCTCCTTACGGTCAGTCCATTAGAATAGAAGACTGATGATTACTTAATGAATTGATGATTGATCCAAGTCTTATTTCCTTAATGAAATCTTCTCTTAGACTTTATTAGTGGAGTGCAAAAGATGATACTGTTTCATACAGTATAATCATCTATAATAAAATATAGAGACAACTATGAACCTATATCCAGAAATAGGAAGAACTGTCCCAATTTCTTTGGCCTTGGACCCTGTCAGACTTGCTACTTCTGATGACAACAAAATATTACGGGCCAAAAGTTACGCCAAAGTCACAGGTTCTCTGTGCTTTCCTAATGTTAGAAGACTTAGGATATCATCTGGAGGATGATAAAATACCATGGTCTACAATTTTCTGACAGATGCTGCAACTAAGCTAATTGTAGTTCAATATTGGGATCAGGGAAGACAACAGTCCAGGAATAGGACAGAGATTTAGAATAAGATAATGGCTTTATTGAGAAATTTAAGATATTATACTCTGATAGATAGCTACAGGACCACAAGGAGGTGGTATGGTAGTGTGGTCCAAATATGGGTTTGGGTTGTGAATAATTTAGTGAGGAAGTTTGTCTGAAATTGGTATTTCTCCTTATAAGGAAGCATTATCCTATATTTTGACATTTGAGATGGAATGTCATTAGATACAACATGTAGCAGTTCATTTATTGCCCCTGTATATTGTAAGATATATTGTTAGATGAGGTAAAAAGCATGGCTGTAACAGAAAACTGATGTATCATAATTTTTCAATGTTTGTTTGAAAATAAGTTAGCCATAACAGCTTTAGATATTCTTACTCAGCAATGAATAATGCCAAGGCTTGTGATCATAAGTGCTAATAAGCTAAAAACTATTCAAGTAGATGACCAATATTTTTGAATACTTAAGGCTAAGAATATAGTTTTTGGCTTATAGGATACACATTATGGATGGCTTTATTCTAGGTTCTCATTAGAAAAAAGTCATATAAATCTGATAGAGGATCATAAGCCAGTTATGATTTAACAGCACCTATGCTATCCAGATCCTCAATCAGCAAAAGTTCCAGGTTGCTTAATTGTTAAAAAAATCCAAGAGCTTTTGCGGTATTGAAACTAATTGAATTTGTCAACATGGCCCTCATTTTATATCAAATAAATACTATAAAAATTTACCAAACATTTAAATTGATTATATACCCTAGATTATTTGACTACAGCCCTATATGTCACAGATGAAAATTTGCTTCTAATAATAAACCAAAGTCAAAAGTAGGAATCAAACCCTGCACCCTGTAGCCTGCCTTTCATGAGGGCCAAGGGCCCAGCTGCCCACGTTTTTTGGGCTCAGATCAGTGAATTGTTTGATAAGTAGCCCACAAAGCCAAGGATATTCACAAAGACTGGTATTTTTGTGTCAGGAAATCATTTTTGTCATTCCTGACAGCAATCATTTAATTTTTGAGGAAACAGAGTCTTTACTCCCTTCTGAATTAGCTGAAACTCCTAATAATGAAAAGTTAGCTGGTATTATTTGTCCATTTGTTGCAACCAAGATTCCATCCTCACCTGCTAATGTATCTCACAATACACAGGGGGCACTTGATGAGTTGCCCCATGATGTGTCTAATGGCATGGATCAATCT
The DNA here is from genome assembly GCA_014839935.2 of Entomophthora muscae. Taxonomy (NCBI): domain Eukaryota; kingdom Fungi; phylum Entomophthoromycota; class Entomophthoromycetes; order Entomophthorales; family Entomophthoraceae; genus Entomophthora; species Entomophthora muscae. The sequence goes on from QTSX02006490.1 coordinate 157,700, forward strand.
GATGGCAATGTCAAATTGTGGGCACTATCTCCAAATCAGGAGCGCTGCCAATTTGACACACTGATCCCTGCGCAAGTTATTCTACGTTCCCAAACCTTATATGAAACCTGCCACTGTGCCACCCCCTCTGGACTTGTGGCTTCTTAATATAGTATATTAGTCACAATAACGGCCAATAAGCCTTATCTTATTATTCTTATTCTTGTCTTTTCTATTGGACTGTTGTCTTTCCCCAATTAAATACTGAAATATGATTGGTTCAGTTGCAACACATTGTTACCTATTCCTAACAACCCAGATATTTTGATTAATTCATCAATTCTCAGAACAAGAATTGAACCCATTGCTTCTCCAACTTTTGACACTCACCTAGAAGATATTAGTCTTTTAAAATCAAGTACAGAGCTTTAGTTACCTAAATCCAAGACTTCCAGACAATCAGGAGTGTGACAATTCACATGAAAGCAGTTGTACAGGCAAGGGTTGATTTGTCCACAATAAAGACTCTATGCTTAAAGTTGGAGAAGTGTAGTGGCTTTAGAGCAGGTAAATACCTAGTAGGTAACAGGGGACTACTAGAGGTAGAGAATGTACCAGCCTGTTAGGTAACTGATGGCCACCAGGGCTGGATGGTGTCCAAAACTATTAGGTAACATAAGCTACTAGTGAAGGATAAAGTTCCAACCCAGTAGGTAACTGATGGCTACTGGAGAAGGATGGCTCCTCAACCTAGTAGGTAATGTGTGGCTACTAGGAAGGAGGATGATATAGTCTAGTAGGTAACAATAGGCTACTAGGGAAAGGATAAGCTGAGGAAGCTCTTAAGATCCTTTGGCCACTTGCAGGAGGTCTGCATGTGGGGAACTTTACCTAAAGAATTGATAATAATCCCTTTTCTGTGTCTTCCTGGAGGCTTTGAAGAGGTCTTGAAGCTGTCAGAGGGGCATGGATATGCCTAGAGATATCATCAGAGTGGCTGCTTGGGGAAGCAGCTGCAGAACTTGATGATAAACAGGTCTCTGGGAAGTAAAGTTGGTTACTTTGCAACTGAAAGCTCAGGGCTATCTACCTGGGCAAGTAGAGACAACTGCACAGACATGAGGATTGTCTGTGGTTGATGGCCTATAGTGTTTGTTGTGTTCTGAGGCGGAGCGCAGATACACAACAGGAAATCCTAACTTTAGGATTGGATTTGTACTAAGTCTTGGTTAGTTGACAGAGAAGGTGATACAATTACCTTGTGGCCCTAAATAATAATTTTCTACTAGGTGTGGCTAGAGAGAGGCGCTAAAGTACTTGAAAACACAAAGACAAAAATGTGAGCAGAACTTAATTTTTATTAGTGATTAAGAATTGGAATATATATTGTTTGGTGATACCATAAAATAATACTAGGTTGGTAGGATCACTTGCCACAAGAACAAGTGGGGAAAGTGAGTTGTGCAAAATCAGGAAACCAAACAGAGTAATTTCCCACTTTGGAAATAGACCCATTTCAAGGAGCAAAAGAAAAAGCAAGGGGTTTGTCCTCAACATAACCCAGCAAAGGTAAAATCAAAATAGCGTGAACATTGACATTCATGACATTCCCCCCTTCTAGACTGGCCTTAGGGGGGTGGTACTTGCAGAGGAACTTAGCATGCACTCAAGCAAATGGGAAATCACTTGAGAGGAGTTTCATGGTGTATTCAGAACCACAGTTGAAAGTCACTTCTAAAGGTCTGACCTATAAAGTAACCAACTTATGAGCACATTCTCCCACTCTGTGTTGATAGTATAGGACATGATCTCTAACTTTGAACTCTGGCAAGGAGGAACATCTGTAATTGTCAGGAGAGAGCTCTAGCATCTTGGTCTTGTATACAGAGGAATAGACAGTGGCTTGGATGTCAATTACGCAGTTGACCAAGTTCTTAATATTGACATCAGAATTCATGGCTTTGTCAAAAGAGAGTAGGGGCCCCCAAAAGCAACAGAGTGGTGGCCTTGCACCCATACAGCATAGCAAAGGGAGAGTAACAAGTGATACAATGCTTACTGAGGCGTTAGGCAAAGAGAGCAGCGGACAGGTATAGATCCCAATTTGCAGCATTAGAGTAGGTGAGCTTCTGCATGATAGAAACTAAAGTTGAGTTAGAACGTTCTAAAGTCCTGTTAGTGGAAGGGCTTTAAAGAGCTGATAAGGATTGGTGAGACCCCAAAGCTTCTACAACAGAAGTCATTAACTTTGCATTGAAGTTAATTCTATTATACAACAATAACACTTTAGGGCAACCATGGCAATAAAATCCATCCTGCAGTAAAAAGGCAGCAGTGGCTTTAGCTGTGATGTCCCTGGTGGGGCAAGCTTATACTCATTTGCTGAAATGATCAACAGCAATCAAGATAAATAAACAGCCTGAGCATGAGCAAGGAAGAGGTCCTATAGCATTAATACTGACTGCATGAAAGGCGTGTTGAAATGGACTAATTTGAACTTGTGTGAGGCAGCTTGGGGACACTGTATCTGATAATTGTGGCAACTAGAAATGACATCAGGGATCAGTAGACAGAGGTTCTTCTAGTAATAGCTCTTCTGAAGCCAGTCATAGGTCCTGGAAAAGCCTCTATGTCCAGTCTCTTTGTGGGCCTGGAGCACTAACAAGAGGCAAAGACTAGGGTGTACATAGGGTAGGTAATGGTCATGCACTTTTTTAAAGAGCTGATTGTCATAAATGAGGGGGTTCTCAGATAGCTTAGCCAGGACAGATCAAACTTCCTCAGTCTTATTTTCCCAGGAAGAAGGATACCTAATCAGTTCATACAATTGGTTGGCTTCTGCAGGGTGTAGGGTATAGGGCAAGGATAGGCATTTGAGAGAATCCATCTGCATTCTAATGCTGGATTCTGGGGCAATGTAACACAGTGAAATCATAGCCCTGAAGGCAAAGGGCTCATGTAGTTAATTGCCCTTCAGGCTCCTTGAGCTGTTGTAGTCACTTAAGAAAAGCGTGATCAATGACCACAATAAAATGAGTGCCATAAAAGTAATGGCAGAACTGTTTAAAAGTATGTAGTACAGCAAGACACTCTTTCTCAGTGATTCTTTAGTTTTTCTCATACTTATTGAGAACACATGATGTATATGCTACAGGGTGCACTAATCCCTCATTGTCTAGTTGGGCAAGGGTGGCTCCAATAGCTAGGTTGCTAGAATCTGTGTAAAGGATGAACTCCTTAGTGTAGTTGAGATACATCAGGATGAGAGCCTCTTTGATTTTTTGTTTAAGAGTCTCAAATTGCCTGCTGTTGACTAGCAGTTTATTCAAAGGAGACATTGTGTAACAAATGAACCAGAGGCTCACAAAATTGGAAAAGTTGGGGATAAACTGCCTATAATAGCCCATCATGCCCAAAAAGACTTTTATTTTACAGAGGGTGGTAGGTGGAAGCATTTTTCAATGGCCTCAACTTTCTTGGTCATAGGCTGGATTCTGTTTTGAGTTACTTCATGACCCAAGAATTCAAGGTGTTCCTTGAAGAAAGCACATTTGGACAGCTTCAACTTAAGGCCGGCCTCTTAAATCTCAAGGAAGACCTTCTTTAAGTGAGCCAAATGATCAGTTAAGGTTGCACTGAAGATTGTTATATCATCCAAATAGACCAATACACACAAAAGCTTTAGATCATGTGGTATAGAATCCATAGCCCTCTGGAACATGGCAGGAGCATTGCAAAGCCCTTGAGGCATGCAGGTAGGTTCAAACAATCCTTCAGAAGTGATGAGAGCAGCTTTTTATCTGTCTTCAGGAGAGAGGTCAACTTGCCAGTAGCCAGATGTCAAATTCATAGCTGAAAAGAACTTATACCCCAAGACTGCAAAGGGCATCATCTATGTGTGGCAAGGGGTAATAATATTCCTTGGTTAAAGAATTCAACTGTCAATAATCCATCAAAATGTGGTGACCTTGTGGGGTTCTGGTCGCCAGTCCCCAAAATGTGTCCTGGGTTATAGCCAGGGACCAGCTTGGAGGAGTTGTCATTCCCCAGCAGTGGTATATGGTTTGCTAGAAGCTTGTACTTTGCCTGCATAACTGCAAACTCTTCCAGTACTTTTCTAATTACCAGGCGGGTATCCCCACCATACACCTGTACTTCAGAAGGAGCTAAATTCTGTGTGGGTCTGTACCAGTCCTTTAACAACCTAGTAAATTCATTCACTATAAACTCCCTTCCCCTATCTGTCATCTCAAGATTCCTAGTTAATCTCTCCCACTCTTCCTGGGAAGTCTTACTAGTAGAAAACCTTCTACAACTCTGAAGATAGGTATCTTCTTCCCCTTGGCCAGGGTAGAAGATGTGAGGCAATTCACTATGGGGATTATCTATACTACTTAGAATTTTGGGTGGGGGTTAAAATAGAATTTCATTCACTTTCAGATAAAAGATAACCTTAGAAACCTTCTGATATATTTCCTGGGGGTGTTGGAAGCAATAGGGATTTGCCAATACCTTGGAGTCCTCCAACAATATCTTGGACTCCTTGTACTTGGTCTTGGGCTCCTGAACTCCAATCCAGCTCCAACTCTTTATCTCCAGCTCCAGCTCCTTTTTCCTGGGATCCTACACCTGTATCTTGGACTTCTGCACCTTTGCTTATGCTCCAGTCCTTTGTGGAGCCCTTACAGCCTTTGTAATCCTCTTGTGTCAGTCCCTGAAAAGCCTCAGATAGCTTTCCCTTTTATAGCTCCTTGTTTCAGTACTGATTCTCTCTCAGAACTCTTGTTTTCCAAAGCTTATTCTATCAAGTTTTTCTTCTCTAAAATATATTAAACTTTATCTCTTACTTCAGCTAATGAAAGCCCAGAATTTTTTGCTTATGCTCCTCATTTTTTAGGCTTTAACTATCAAGTTAAAGCCCTCAAAACATTGATTAAATAAACTCTGGCTTGCAGCCAATAATACAACTTGATTCAACTGTTTTGCCAAACAGTTTACCCAAATGACCCGCTATTGACTATAGTTTGAACTCAAAGCTGTCTTGCACTGGGTAAACAACTACTCTGCGTTCTTAACAGTTTTGCCGTGATTCCTGTCACATTTCTCTGGCTTATCTCAAGCACTTTCACCTATGTTTTACTTAGGGGAATTTAAAACCATTGATTCTTCAAAGTTTCTCCAAGTTTCTCCACATTTTCTTTAATGTTTTGCAACTTCAAACTTGCCTGTTGTGTTGCAACTGAACCAATGAGGATTCAGTACTTGGAATTTGGGGAAGACAACAGTCCAATAGAAAGGAAAGAATAATAAGAATAAGGTATTGTTTATTGTAGAATATTGTGATTAATATACCATATGGGGAAAGCCACAAGGCCACAAGGGGGTGGCATAGTGGGAAGCTCCATGTAAGGTTCAAAGCCAAGGAATAACTTGTGCAGAGGCCAGCAAATCAAATTGGTAGTGCTCCTAATTAGGATGAAGTACCTGCCACTTGATATTGCCATCAGATTAATCCATGTCATTAGATACGTTAAGGGGCGACTCCTTGAGCGCCTCCTGTGTATTGTAAGATACGTTAGCAGGCAAGTCTGGAAACTTGGTTGCAACAGTTGTCTGCCTTTTGCTTCTTCTAGTTGTTCTTGGAAATTTTTTCTTATTTGCCCTCACAGTTTCTCTGTTCTGTTTCTGGCCTCTGTCTGGCTCTTTCCCACTCAATTCCTACTTAATAAATTTAAAGTTTAAACACTATAAATAATTTCTTTCTCTCTCTCTCTCTCTCTTTCTTTCTTTTTATTTATATGATGTTTAATTTTTTTCTATAATATCCAGGCAGCATTAAATCATTATTAGCTGCTTCTTTTCTTAATATTTCCTCTCCTAAGACACTAAAATCAGCACTCCAGCTTCCTTATTTAGTCTGGCTAGTCCTTCTAAGTCATCTTCTAGCTCCATAGCTAGTCCTGCACTATCATCTTCTAGTTCTTCAACCAGCTCTTCAATCACATCTTCCAGCTCTTCAGATTAACCAGCCAACAGTCCATCTTATTCAGCAAAACAGCTTATCCCAGTCTTCAAACAACTTATTTTCATCATCAGTCCTCTAGCCACTCCTGCATCCTGCTCCTTTTGATCCTCTGGCTGCTCCTGAATTATGATCAGCTATTCCTGCATATGATCTTTCAATCCTTTAACTTTCTTATATCATGATCAGCTATTCCTGCACCATGATCTTATTTCCAAACTTCAACATGAACTAATTGTCCCTCAACTAGTCTTCACTGTGATCATACAATCCTTCTTACTAGTCTTCTCTGCTGATCCCATAATATGAATCACCTAGGTTCTTTATCTCAGTCCCTTTTATCAAAACCTGTAGACCCAGGCATGAGTCTACACTGAACTGGTGTTTGACTGGGCCCTCATAAGTGGCAATCTACGTAGGCCATCCAACCATATATTGTCAAAGTCTATACTGTTGTCTTTACTCACCCAGGTGATTAATTCTGGGCTTTTAGTTGCAAAGTAATCAGCTTTAATTCCAAGAGGCCTGATAACACCAAGTTTTGCAGCTGCTTCCCCAAGCAACCGCCTTGGTGACACCTCTGAGAAATTCTATGACCTCCAATGCTCACTTTGGGATCTCCCCAAAGCTCCCATAGGCACATAAACAAGGACACCCTACCAATCCATTAGGTAGGATGCTTGCTCACAGACCTCCTGTAAGTATATCAGGGTACGTAGAGCTCTCAGAGCTCTTCTCCTCCCCGGGAACCTGTGCTACCTGCCAGGGGTCCAAAACTTACAGCCCTGGTAGGCAAGTCCCCTACCATGCTGGCACACAATTTTATCCTGGAGCCCGCGTTACCCGCCAGGGTCTAAACATCTTCCAGCCTGAGTAGCACACACTACCCATCAGGCTAAATCTTTCCCCACCCCAAGCAGCTAAAGTTCCATGCTGAGCTATCTCATTCTTCATCCCAAGCAGCCACAGTTCCCTGCTGGGTGAAGACCTCTAGCCCACAGCAGCCAATATGTTCTGCTGGGTGGAGACAACATCTGTCCCTAGTAGTCTTTACACCTACTAGCTAGGCTTTACCTTCCCTAGTAGCCATCATTCCCTACTAGGCCTCTACCTTCAACAAACCAACAACACATTGTCAATCTTCAGCATAGCGTCTTTATTTGAAGCCAAATAAACCCTTGCCTGCAAAACTGTTTACTTGTGGACCATCACAGGGAGAACTCAGCCTCATATTCTGTGGGAGGCTGATTGGCTCACAACTGTCAAACTCTTTCCTCCAAAGTAAATAGGTAGTTGGAGTTGCAGGTGCCAGCTTCAGAGTGCAGCCTGTTTGCTTCTCAGAAGTATCCAACTGATGTCCTTGGTTAGACACCACAGTTAAGAGTTCAGCTAAGCACAAACTCAAAAAAGGGCCTACCAACAGGCAAGATAAGAATTGCTCATTGACAGAGTCAATCAACCTGGTCATTTTCTTAAAGTCTGTGTCTAGAGCATTAGGATATTGCTTCATATGGTCAAGTATATTGGATAGAGCAATCAACTCTCTAGCGAAATTGATATGGGGTTATCCAGGCATTCCAGGGCAACAGCCTTCATCTTTGGAGGGCCCTGGCAAACTGTTGGACTCAGTGACGGCTTCTTGTACCTCCCAGATTTCTTGTTGGAGTGCAGCCATCTGGGTGGTCAGTACAGCTACCTGAAGATCAGGTCAAGGTTCAGCCCCCAGAAAAGCTTGGCTTCTTGTGGTAGCACACAGTTTATGAATAACATCCCACAATTCTTGTTCTTGTCTCATCAGATTTCAGAAGGGTGACCACCAGAAGGAGATTGACTCAACTCATTCACACAGGCCTGCAATTCTTGGATAATAGTAATTTCAGCGGCTTTTTCCTGTACTAACTCATCCTGCATTTCTTGCATACTTCTTGAGGCAACCTCAGCCAAGTGTTGCAGTTGCTAAGCAGTATGAACACTTAATTCATTGAGTTGTACCCCTAACTGCTTGAAGTCAGTACAGTGGGTGTTAAGGGCAGAGTTGACCTGGGCCTGTCAGGATTGTTGTAGCTGGTGGAACTCCTGAAAGCGCTCATAAACTTAGTCAGGGACAGAGAGACACAGGTGTTTTATAGATTTGGTCAACCAAGCTTGGGAAGTGATGAAATCTCACTGGTTATTAGATACTAGTAAGAACAGAGAGTACACCCACTGTTGGTAGGCGGTTAACTGTTCCCAATGGTTAGAAAAAGCAACACAGAAGGAGAATAAATTTGTGAACATGAAGCCCTAGCACCATCTGATAATGGACTAGTGCAGGTTGAACAAAAGATGAGATCAAGCAATTTGCAGGGTTGGCTGATGAAAGGAAGTAGTGTGGAATACAGGGAGCAACTATCATCTCATAATATTCTATAGACTTGAACTGGGCTTTTATATTAGGGATGGCTCTTTTGCAGGCTAGTCTAAGGGCCACTGATGTAAATTTGATCTAGGTCAGGGGTACCCAGCAGGTAGGCAATGAGACAGGGGCCATTAGACAGGTTTAGAACAGTATAAGTGGTAGGCAGGTTGGAAATGTCTTCCTCCATTGGAGGGCTGGATACTTCAGGCAAAGACAGTTCCTGAATTAGTGGGGGTGAAGGAACATAGAAAGTTGTTTTGAAGGGATTAACCAAGGGGCTTGCAGTGTGATGGAAATCATGAGATAGTATGAAGCCGTTTCTAAATGGTGGGGAATTGCCACACAAATCCACATAGAATTAATGATTAACCACCAAAATGGCTTCAGATATTGTTTTGTAAGATTTCCAATTGAGATACTAGGATTAAGTAAAACAATTAATCCTAACCAAAGTAGCCCAAGATAAATATCCTGTGAAAGCATCAGAATATCTTCAAAATAAAATTTAGGACATTGAGATGCAACACAGTTTTCATTTTCAAAGACAGGGGGGACCACTCCAAGATTGGCAGGCATTGAATTAACATTGGGAGGTACCAATGACAAAGTTACAACTGCAGGGCCCCATCTTCCCATAATGATCTAGCTTAGAATAAGATTTTAGGGAATGTATTGCAACAATCCAACTGCAGGATGCATTTTTTAAAAAGTAAATTAGATCAAGGGATATTTGATTTTTATTGAGTAAATTTTTGGGAGGACTCAACTCTTAGAGTTGAAACAGTGAAAATTATTCAATATATTTAAAAAAATTAACTAAGTAATACCACCTGGATCCTGGGCTCCATTTCCTTCCACATTGTCAAGTGATTATCTGGTCCAGGTTTCAAAGAACCCTTGGGTGACTGATTTCTGACAATCATGCTGATAAATAAGTTCATATCTGGTGACCCTTAAGTTACGTTAATTTATCAACATCATCTTACAAGGGGGAAATAAGATTTGAACAGCAAACTGGAGCAGCTGTAAACCATTTGCAATCAATCATTTTATTCAATTCCATTAAATCAGTCAGCTTTGTTAAAGGTTTTCTGGCTTTCTGAGCTTTCCTACTTGGCCAAATAATCCCCAGCATTCTGGAACTTACTGTGACATGCAGCCCCTGTAGTGAGCACCATTTTTGTTGTGTTCTGAGGTGCAGCACAGACACACAACAGGAAATCCTAACCTTACAATTGGATTTGTACTAAGTCTTGTTTAGTTTTATGGAAGGCTATTGGTTTACCTTGTGATCCTGATTGGATAATTTTTACTAGTTGTGGCTAGAGAGAGGCCCCAAAGTACTTGGAGACACAAATACAAGAATGTGAATAAAACTAAAATTTTATTGGTACATAATTGGAATATATATTGTTTGGTGATATCATAAAACAATATTAGGTCAGTAGGATCACTTGCCACAAGCACAAGCGGGGAAAGTGAGTTGTGCAAAATTAGGAAACCAAACATATGAATGTCTCACTTTGGAGATAGACCCATTTCAAGGAGCAAAAGAAAAATCAAGGGATTTGTACTCAAAATAATCCAGCAAAGACAAAATCAAAATAGCATGAACATTGGCATTCATAACAATATTACACCATTGATTATTTTTTTATAAAAAACAGGTAAGAATTTAGGAATTTTTATTAATTTTTTATTTGTAAACTAACTTCTTTGGTGTTCTCCTTGCTGGCAGCTTCTGCAGGCTTAGCTATCCTTGGCACAACCAGTTGCGCGGGAAATTTTATATCCTCTGTCCAGGCCTTCTTTGTTGGTTTAAGATGTTCATACATCTCAGGGCCATCAACACAGGAAAACAGCACAGAGAGGAAATACATCTTGAATTTTAAGCCCTCCAAAACTTTATTCTGGACATTAAGAAGACACCCAATGGTCTTCTCAGGGGTGTTGGGCATCTTGGTCATGAGCACCTTCACAGACACCCTGTTAATTTTTTTGCCTGTTAGGACGGCTGACTTGGCTTTTTATTTGACCTTGCAGTCAATTTCTTTGATCTCAGCAATTTCCAAGTCAGGATTCTTCAGAAGCTTCTCCAATTCTCTCATATGATATTTTACTACCCTTTGTATATGTTTTTATAGCTTTCACCCCAATAAACTCTATATTTTTATGATATTATTGCCCCTTTGTTTATTGCTATTTTTTTCCCCATTTACTACAATATCCCATCTTTTTATCCATTGTGTATATGTTTTATGCTTATCTCAAAATGTGTTGTTTGATTTGTTTTTTTCATTGCTTCTATGATTGCTGTATTCTTTTAGCTCTTTACACAGCCCTTGTGAAAATATTAACAACAATTTAGTGATCATATAAATTTAAATTAGAAAATAATGTGTTTAAAGAAAGTTGTTGCTGATCCAAATTCAAAACCTTTGTGGTGTTTGGCTCCTGGGGACAACATCCAGGAGGACACAGCAGGAAATCTTTATAACAAAAGATTTGAGGTTCAAAGCTAGCCTTGGGTTAGCCTTCAGGGCAAAATTAAGGGCACATAGCTTAATTTCCTGGAATACAAGATGAAGAGTTCCTTTTGGAAAAAAGGAAGGAAAAAGCTTGAAGAATATTAAAGCCAACACAAATGTGGATAAACTTGTCTTTATTAGGAGAAATGATTCTACTTAAATAGTAGACAAGGGTCAATGATCACTCATTAGGTAGACAGAGTGGCAGAAGGAGTCACATTGGGATGAGGTCATACCAGGAACAGTCAAGGACAGGTATGATATTCCAGAACGGGTGAAGTTTGAACCAGACAAATTTGTAGAAGGGGGGAATTCCAAAAATTGAAAGCAAACCAACCAAATCTTTGCACATATCAATATTTGAAGGCAATATCAAAATGGAATTAATGGCAAAATTTACAACAACATTAATGGTAAACTCCAAGCCAAACAGGAGCCAAGTGAGAAAGTGATTGTTGTGACATAAAGGGCCATTCAATAATGATTTAATGCATGTGGGCCAATCATATTAATTAGTGCATATGCATCAAAGAATTATTGAATGTTCCTTTATGTCACAACAATCACTTTCTCACTTGGCTCCTGATTGGCTTAAAGTTTACCATTACAGGTTTTGAATTTGGATCAGCAAAAAAATTCTCTAAACACAATAGACACATAATTTTCTAATTTAAATTTGGCTGATCACCAAATTGTTGTTAATATTTTCACAAGAAGCTGTGTAAAGAGCTAAAAATAACTGTGCTATAGATCTAGATACACATCATAGTAAAAATATGATTTTTTAAAAATAAGCTAAACATAAAGAATAAATCAACTATAAACAAAGATAACATGAACAATTGAAATTCAAAAGAAAGATAATATAAATAGAAAATGTTTGGCAACAGAGGGTTTATTGGGGCAGGGAAGAGTGATGCCTAGTAGGTAGAATAGCACAGAAAGGAAGACATAGAGGCAGTGCTGGCCTGGGGGGTCTGGGATTGGATGGGTGGGGCTGGAAGGTGGGGGGTAGTGGTGGCAGGGGTAGAAAAATTAGAGTAATTGTGATTGCTGCCATATAATGCTTGTCATATTCTTTGTCTGGCATTGGTTAGATTGGCTGGTAGAAAGGTGTGGCACAGGGTGGGAGGCACTTGTCTTTCTGTGATTGGTTGCCTATGTTCACATGGAAGACAATTTAGGCAAACAAGTCAGCTACCATCTGTCAACCAAATAAAGACTTGTGGTCAAGGACTCAAAGATAAAGGTCATTAAACGCCTGTAGGTGGCGCTGCCGGACTGTGTCTCCAATATTGAAGAACACTACATCAACCAGATGGATATCTGCATGGCCGGCTGGGTAAACTGAGGCCTAGTGCCTGCGTCCTTGGATTGACTCAAGGACGGTGGAGCTACCCTCCATCTGGTGGCTCAAGAAAACCCAGTGCTTGGAATTTGAGCCATCCCAGGAGTCAAGTAATCCACCAAGGATGTGGCTGTACTTATAGCCATTGGTGTAATAAGGGTTTGTCTGACAATAGACAAAAATCTTTGCCAAAACAGCCAGGAACACATCAATGAAAGTCCTTCACTTGACCTTCTTTCTTCCGTTTTTGGTGGTGGCTTTTTCTTGCTCACCAAGCTTGTCGAAGGCAATTGATAACTTGTAATAGAAGATAAACATGGTGTCATCTGACAAACTTGTCAGGCATTGGAACAGAGTGGACTCAATGGCAGGATCATATGGGGAATCCTCCCTATCATCCCATTGGTCCCCATTGCAGTTGGTCAGTACCTGGACCAAAGCCACTTTCCCATACATCCAGAGCTGCACCATGCACTCAGAAATCTGAATGCAATAGTGTGCAAGTTATTTACAGACCTGGGTCAGGGAAAGCTTGGGGTCCTTTCTGCAGGAGATTGAGCATGAATAGGTATGCCTTGCTGATCTGGGACTCTTGGGCCTTCTTTGGCTTCTTAGCTATACCAATATGGTTCCCCCTTTTCATGATGTTGTTAAATTCCTGCATGACAGTAGCTTGGTTAAATTGCAATTGGCTGGCAATCTGTTCCCAGGTCAGACCCTGCAGGTTCAGTGCCACAATTTCTTGGAAAATTTGGGCAGTAATGATTCTGTGTTTGGGGCGCTGGGTGGCAGGAGCTGAAGCCTGATTGGCTGAGGGGGTGAAAGTTGGATGATGGCAAGCAGTTATTTTGAACCAGGGTGTCATTCTGATTGGCTGGTTGGTTGGCAGCTTGTGCAGGGGTGAGTAAGAGAGCAGGAGGAGAGCTGGGGGCTAGGTGACTCTCAAACAAGTCAAAGCCATAGGGGTTGGGGGTCAAATAAAGGTCAGCTTCCTTATTACCCACATCAAAGGCTTGGGTGTAAATGGGTGCCTCCATGTTCTGAGCCTCATCTCCACAGAAACTGTCTTGGCTGCTGCTGTCTTTTTTTCTAGTGATGTCAAAAATGTTGTTGTTAAAAACCATTTAAAAAACCTAGGATAAAATCACTAAAAGTATAAGTTTAAAATTATATGATTTATTTTTATTGTTATTGCAAGTCCATATTTGGAAAGTTCTTAAAACATTTTATAAAAATCAGGAGACATAAAAATGAATAAAATGCCATTTTTCCTAAATTAGATAGCTGTTGATTGGATGTTAAACTGTTATTTTTCTATTTTAGGCTTCTCATACTACACATCTTGTATAAGTTCATTTTGTTTTGTGCTTGTGTAATCTCGCTTCTAGATTGCTCAAGTTTTGTTTTGTTTTAGTTCTTCTGTTGGTGGCTCATGTTAATCCTGATTTGATTATAATATATTCCAGAACAGCATCTATCCATTTTACTTGATGTACCAGTCCATTTTTTTTGTGGTTTAAACTACCCTGCTTGATGTTTGATATAATTTTGTATAATAAGTTAGTGAAATTTTGTTTATTGTTTGAAATTTTGTCTGTTCACCAGAAATATTTAAATTATTTGATTCCTGAATCTTGCCTGAATTGGGGTTTGCTTAAATATAAAATCATTTTGTTTAAATATTAAGTATTTTTGGTTGTGTCCATAGCTTTTAAACTACTGTATGTCTTTTGAATTTAATAAAAACAAAATAAATAGAAAGTTGAATTTTGATATGCTGTTTTTATTGGATATAAATAAAGAAGATTAAAAATTATATTGATATTTTACATAGTGTCTGTATATATGATGTCAATCTTGTTCTCCTGAAAATTGCATATTTTGTCCCAGTGAAACATAATTTGCTCTTATTATAGTATTATAATTATGTTCCAGAACAAGAATTCATTAAAAATTAAATCACTTCTAGGAGCTATATGTAGACCATAATTGGTTTGGGCTAGTGTCAATCTATGTTATCTGAAGATTTTGTTTTGTTCTAATGTGCAATGTTGTGATTCTTGTATTACATAGATTTCAGATAAGGTCAGAAATCAACCTCTCTTTTAAACAACATAAACAAAGGTTACATTGAGGAGTCCACATAAATTTAGACTTGGTGTGTGTGATGGCAGACAGTGGTGCTGTGAGGATATCACAGTCCAGCATGAAGTGTTGTATATAGGCTATTCTGCCTAAGAAGGTTCTGAGCTCTGCTTTATCCTTTGGTGGTAGCATCTTGAAGATAGCCTGAATCTTTTGTGTATCTGGCTTTATGCCTTTCTTTTAAAACCATGTGCCTTAGAAAAAGGAGTTGCTCACAGTAGAATTGACATTTAGATGGCTTGGAAAGAAGTTTATGCTGAGCTAGGGTTGTGAATACCAATTTAAGGTCTTTGTGGTGTTGCTTGCCAGTGGGACTATACATAATGATGTTATATAAGTACACTAGGGTGTGCTTGTCAATGTGGGGTGCAAATACTTCATTAATGAATGTAACAAAGGCTGATGGCGCATTGGTCATCCCAAAGTTAAGTACAACACACTTTTATGACCCATATTTTGTCCAAAATGCAGTCTTGGAAATGTCTTCTTTGATACAAATTGACTATATCCAGCAACCAGGTCAATCTTTGAAAAAACTGGTACCCCATAAGACATCAAAGAGATCATTGATGAGTGGAAGAGGGTAACAATTCTTGATGATGATGTCAGGGATCCAGTCTTGGGTGGCTGGCCCGCCATTTTCAGGGGTAACTTGGACCGGTGTTTTTGTAGGCAGGGCCCACCACAAGAGAGGAGCTAACTTAAAAGGGAGAAAGCAAGCTTCTCCACCCAAGACCACCAGCTGGCAGTTGGTATGATGGTGTCAATCACCCCCGTGAGGGTGATGTACACAATTCTAAAGAGCTTGCCAGTATGATCAGTCGGGAGGTCAGGCAAGGAAGCAGGCATAGGTTTGGGCGTCATGGGCAGCTCCATATGGATATTGTATGCAGGAAGGTAGTTGAATTTTCATCTAAATAATTTTAGTGTGGAGAATATCCACAGGCCTTGACAGTTGTATCTAACAGCAGATTGTATGCAAGCCAAAAAATCAAGTTAAAGTATCCTTTCTGGGGTATAGTCCTTGTATTTGGGCTTCAGGGGGTAATTGGTGAAGTGAACAGGACCAAAGGATGCACCAGGAGGGCAGAAAACTGCGGGCAGTGGGGCAGGAGGGCTGTGAGATCTTGAACTGAATTGATAGATGGCAAATACAAAATAAGGCAGTAACTGTATAAGCCAAAGTAACCTAAACTTTATTCAAAAATGGCAATAAGTTTGGAGCACAGAGTCCTTTGGTCTATATAGCACCCCACCTCCAAACTTAACATTTTCCATGGGGGTTCATCAGGGCATTGAGAAAGGCAGGCCTGTGGGAACTGGGTGCTTGGGTCCAAAGGCAGCAAAATGGCACTTGGCCTGGGAGTTCTTTCATTGGTCAAGAATCTCAATTTGGCTACCTGATTATCTTGCTTTAGTGTCGTGGTCATGGGACCAGGCTGGCCCGTGCCTCTTTCCTGGGTTGGCTCCTGATTGGTTGCTGGTGTAGACTTCAAGAACATGAAGCTAATAGTTGCTGCTTCAGTACTTTCATTAGGCGCTGTAATTAGTCTTTCACTTGGTGCAATAATTTCCTTGGTTTGGCCTGTTTTACTGCATGGGCCAACATTCTTGGTATCAGCTTGTGGGGGGTCAATCCCAGAAAAACGCAAGCAGGCAGTCCTGCGGTCCACAGGCCTGGCGGCCCAGAGGGATCCAGGATCAGGGTTTGATTCCTACTCCTTGGCCTGGGTTTCCAGAGAGGAAGAATTGTCAATCCTGACAGGTGACCTTGTTTAGTTTTAAATAGTTGTTTTCTAGTCTGAGGAATCCATCTTTCTTTGCTACAAAGAATACAGCAGCCCCAAAGAGTAACTGTGAGAGTCTAATGAGTCCCTTCTCCAGAGCTTTTTTGAGGTAAGTCCAGAGAGTGTTGTCCTTATTGGATGTGAGTTGACAAATGGGCTGTGCCTTTGGAGCTGCACCCTTTAGTTGGATGATGTGCTGTATGTGTTTCTCAGGTGGCAGACCTGGAAGGACCTCCTTGAAGATCTCTGGATGTCAGGTCACTATTTTCCAATCCTGAGAGGTGACAGTGTTTTGTTGGTCCTTGAAGTGTATGACCTTATACTGTCAGGAGTCCCAATCAATTGCCTTGAGGTTATTTTTTCTTCTTGTGTCTCTTTAATTCATACAAATACATTGTCTCAAAGAAGTTAGTCAACTGTGTCAGGGTAAATTTGGTGATTGACTCCTTCTTGTTGGATGGTTAATACAGGGATAGCCCAGCCCACATGGAGGTTGTTTTTTTGTGGCCAATCTAGGCCAAATACCACATTAAATTGGAGGAAGTCAGTACCAGGTTCTTGGATGATGAGGTGAAGGTTTTCTAGTGTGATGGAGAAGGGGGCAGTTTCCCGTGTAACAGTGGTGTGATGTTCATCAGCTATAACCATGTTCTTAATCCATAAAGGATTAGTAGCTAGCTTGAAATTGTTTACAAAGTGGCTGTTAATAAGGGTACAGTCTTTGCCTGAATCCAAAAGTTCTGAGCCTATGTAACCTCAAAAGCAGAAAGGATAAGACATCAGTTTATTAGAATTTCTGGCAACAGTGTAGAGCACAAAATCTCCTGAGGAGACATGGATCATTGGGCATTGATCCACGTCTTTGGGACAGTACTTATTGTTAGGCAAAGCAGAAGATTGGCAGGGAGAGCTTGGCTTGCTTATTACTCTCCCTGGACATTTCTCTTGGCTTGGTTACTTTGGGTTTTGGTGACCCTAAAGTGGGTGCTGTTGGATTGGCCAATATTTCTGTTATTGTGCTCATTTGAGCCCAAAGGTTTGTTGTTTACATTGTTATTGTTGTTAGGCAGGGGGTGGTCAAATGGAACGCCTGCCTATGTGAGAATCCTTGGTTCTCTCTTGCTTTCCAGTTTACGCCTTGTGCAGGGTGTTATTGTGGTAGATTCCATAATGCTGGGAATTATCTGTCAAAGTAAGAAAGCTTAAAAAGCTGGAAAGCTGTTAATAAAATTAACTGATTTGATGGATTTAAATCAAACAGTTGATTGAACATGGGTTAAAGTTGCTCCAGTTGGCCAGTTGTATTTAATTCCCCCTTGCAAGCTGAAGCTGATAAATTGACATAATATGAGAGTCACCAGATTTGATCTTATTAATCAGCATGGTCATCAGAAGTTGGTCACACAAGGGTTCTTTGTAAACTGAACTAGGTATTTTCTTGATAATGCAGAAGGAATAGGAGTCAAGGATACAGGTGGTATTGCTTAGTCAAATTTTGATATATATTGAATAATTTTCACTGTTTCAACTCTTAAGAGTTGAGTCCTACCAAAAATTTACTCAAAAAAATCAATTGTCCTCTAGTCTAACTTTATTTTAAAATGTATCCTATAGTTGGCCTGCTGCGCTACATTCCCTACAATTTAATTCTTAGCAGAATTGTCAGGGCCCAGAATACCCTGGACAACCAGCTGGAATTCTTAGAGGCCAAGCAACCCACATCCTGGAAATCTTTATCAATTTTCTCCCAGAGCAAGAAAACCCCATTTCAATAAATGAATGGCCCAGGATTTGAGAGGCACACAATCCTCAAATCCCTGGCTTTAATTCTATTAACAAATCTGGCACTCTTAATTATCAGGAAATGATAAATTGGGCGCTTGATTGCTTGTGGCTTCTATAAATATCTGTGGCACCTTGGCATGCTTCAGCAAAAAGCAAGGTTCCTGTTATGCTGATCAATAATAATCCATCCCTAAGCTCTAGTACACAATTCCTGGGAAAATTGCGAGTTTGACTGAAAATTTTGCTACCAGATCCCAGGTGGCACAAAAGGCTAAATCTTCACCAGTAAGTATGAGTAGTGAGGAAGAAAAGCCCTCCTCACTGTTGACATCTTAAAACAAAAACTTTATGCTTAGGATTCATTATTTTCTTGCAAGAACCATATATTTTTGCATCAATATAACTATTCTGTTTAAATTTATTTGTGACTCCACTATACTTTACAACCTCACATAATTGCTCCCTCCTGGCCACCAAGAGTGATAATTTCGCCCTTCATGCTGGAGATTCCTCCTATACCCCATGTTTTGTAATATGGTTAGTGAAAACTAGCCATTGCTAACATCAATATACCTCACATTTATTAGGCTTGAGCTCAAAGTTCCAAATAGATGTGTAGCACATATGAGCTAATAGTCCAGTTGATTTCCAGGTTATAACTCTAGAGGGTTAATTAGCTCATCAAACAATCATACCAATTAATGGGATAAATACCAATATGATCTTAGATTGAGGTCTGATCTGAGCATCAGTGGCTTATGATAATTCTCATTCCCCTATAAAACTCTTCCCGTGTTATATTAAATAAAATATCAAATTTACGCAGTATACACATATAATAAGATGGTCTTTTATTAAAGAAGCTTAGTTTAGGGTAAAGTATACATTTCATAATCTTAGTTAAGCGTATAACACACACCATAGTCTACGTCACAACATTTGGTGCTCAATCCAAATGCAACTGCCCAATGGTACTTGCCACTTGACTGAGGACCTGTCTTTTTCCCAGGGAGGGAATGGAGATGACCTTCTCCATGCTTTCCTCTGTCATTTACAGGATCACCCCAATGGGCTCTTTACAGAGATCAATTGCCTTGCTGGTACAAGGGATGGTCTACCTAGTGAATTCATGGCTTTTGATCAATTCATGACAGACATGTAGCAACCCTGCCAGATAGAGGATCTCTCTGCTTTACATCTGGACGTTCCAGTTCCACTCAAGATGGATGGGAATGCGGAGCCAACCCAGATTTCAGGCACCCACCCACCCACTAGGAAGTAATCTTCCTAGGTGGTTAATGATGGCAGAGGGATCTAATCTGGTTATTAAGGATCCTACAGGCAAGGACACCATTCCTAGATGGAATAATCGTCTGAACACTCAATATCTGCCTAGCAGTGGGTTGAAAGTCCCAAGGAGAAGTATGCCCCCAAGTAACACAGGAGGAAGGCAGAAGCCAAAGGACAGAAGACTTGGGGTTCAGGGATCTGGGATGTGGATTGATAGTTCTTGGTCTCTTCTCTGAGAGGTGGGTTATGTGATAAAGGTGTAGCAGATTATCATACTCTGGATATAACCTGGCGCCAAGAGCTGTCTAGGAATTGTGCTTCAGGAGAGGTACCCAAATCTGCGCGCAAACCCATCAAAATGCTGGCCAACACAGCTGGCAGCAAGATTATCCAAAACAAACATTTATACCCAAGAGACTCCATAGGAGGAGTCTTGGGTAATCTCATGGTTTTGGATGTTAAGGCTCAAGTCAAGTTAAAAGGGTAAGGAATTGATTCACAGTGGGTGAATGTAGACTTTATTGATTGAACAAGTGATAGATCATAACTTACCAGCCTTATATAGCATGGTAGCAAAATGATAATCTGGGGAAAACATAAAGGAGATCAAATCACATGGGGATGAAATTGGGGAATTTGGAGATCCTGGGCAGTTTAAAATATGAAATTAGAATTATTAACCATTATGATAACTTCAGTGTCCTTAAAACCATTTTTGGATAAAAAAAATAATTAACACATAGCCAGGCAGGAACAGGAAATGCCCAGCTATTCCCAGTCAAAAATGGGGAAGGGGAGCAGGAGCCAGCAGAAGAACCAAAAGCCAACAGCCAAGCCATAACAAAAACAGAGTCACAAGTGCTCCCAACACCACCAACATAATTAAGAGATACCTTTGAAAGGATGGGTGTAGCGCCTGATTGACTGGAATCAATTTTACAAGGTGATGATTTACTCATTGCTATATTACTAATTGTTTCTTTTAGCAACCAAGCAACAAAGCGGACAGGAGAAGACCCAGGCTCAAATCCTGTTGCTTTAATTTCTGGCTCACCAGTCAAACCCAAACAAATCCCCTCAGGTAAAACAGAGCATTTACTACTAACTAACTTAATAATTTTAGGAGATCAAGAAGAAACCAAAGGAGGAAAGCTATCTTTTCCTAAACCAAGGAAAAGATTGTTGTCAGGAATTATAGAAAGGACATTCCTGACACTACTCCCTCCTAAGGGAAGGTCATCTCTAGCAAGGAATTCTCTTAGAACTTATGGGCATTGTTGTAAGTTCCCTTCAGGTCCCCAAGAATTTGATTCTTCTCCATAATCCTTCTATTTGACCAAGAACTGTGACTTCTCCTTGACTTGGCGGAAGTCAATAATGTCCTCTAGCTCCCACTCAAAGGTGTTAGAGACACTCTGTGGATCTGGATTTCTTTCCTCAAGCTTCTTGGGATTACTATCATAAGGAGTTAGAAGATCCACATGTAAAACATCATGTACACTAGATCATGCTGAAAGCTCAAGTCTGTAGTTCAAGCTAGAGAGTTTCTCCAGAACCTTGAGAGGACCAATCTTCTTGAGACCTAACTTCTTGCTAGGTATCTTTAACTTCAGGTTGCAGGCATCTAGGTAGACATAGGAGCCAACTACATAGTTCTTCTCTGGAGAACGGTGGCAGTCAGTTTATTTCTTATATTCCTTGCGGGCCTTGGTCAAGAATACAATCAGATCCAAGAGAATTTTCTTCACTGGGTTTGCCAACTCATCTGCTTGAGGATACATTGATTCCAATAAGTTGACTGGGAAACTTTCCAAATCAAACCCAAAATTGGCAAAGAAGGATGACATTCCAATGGAGATGTGATAGGAGGTGTTATAACATAACTGAGCCAGGTAGCAAAAGGAACTCCAGTTATCTTGACAAGAGTTAACATAGTGCCAAAGATATCCCTCCAGGACCTGATTGACTTGCTTGGTTTGTCCATCAGTCTGTGAATGAAAGGAGGTGGATAAGTTGACCTTAACGTCCATTTGTTCCATAAGCACCTTCCAAAACCGGGATGTAAATTGAACCCCTCTGTCCAACGTAATTTCAGTGGGCAAGCTGTGGTTGCATACTACTCTTGCAAATAATATGTTGGCCACTTCCTTAGCAGTACAGGATGAAAACGGAATAAAGATGGCATATTTAGTGAAACAATTGACTACTATCATAACCCCAGAATTCACAATGCTCATTGGTAGGTCAACTATAAAATCCATAGATATGGAAGACCAAGTGTAAGGTTTCATGGTCTGGGGAAGATGATTATAAACTAAAGTTTTTAACCCAGTGATGCTTATATTAGCCAAATACAAAAAGGCGGGCAAGGTCTGCAATAGCAACTGAACTAAGGCTCCTAAGAGCTTATACGAGGTAAAATAGGGACTAAGACAATTTATTAACCCCAAGAAGATAAAATAGAGACCAGTCTTAATGACATATGATTTGGTTAAAAATATATCTCTAAGTCTGGGAAATGGTCTACACTAGAGGGAGGATTAAAGCTATCAATAATTAAATTGTGTGTGCTACTATAAAAACTACCTAACTGGTGAAGAATAAAGTCAAAAGGAATCATGGGACCAAAGATTTAAACTAGAACTAAATTGAAGGAGAACACAGGCCAAAAAAACTAACAAGTACCTTTTTGGGGTGCAAGTCAAACAATCTCAACTTAAGTTGAGACTGGGTGAACTCAGGCTTTTTATTGAAGTCTGGTTATTGAGATGACTTAGAAGGAGAAAGCAACTAACTAAAGGTAGTTAGGTAATCTTAGTGGTGAAAAAAAACACAAACACATGTTTCTGATAGCTTAACTTAAAAAAGCTAAGTACAAAGGTAAAGGAGATGGTAAGGGAACAGCGGTTGCTTGGAAAACTTAGGTTTGGGTAAGAGAGCAAGAAAAAAAGCAGAAAATAGGCTCTGAAGACTGCTGGCATAAGCCAAAGCCAAAGTAAAAGCAAAAGGTAAGCAGGTTTGGAATTGATTAAAACTAACCCAGTGTTAGGTTTTGAGTTTGAAACTTATTTGTGAACAAAGTGTTGCAACTGAACCAATGAGGATTCAGTATATGAAATTGGGGAAGACAACAATCCAATAGGAAAGGACAGAATAATAAGAATAAGGTATTGTTTACTGTAGAATATTGTGGTTAATATACCATATGAGGAAAGCCACAAGGCCACAAAGGGGTGGCATGGTGGGAAGTTCCATGTAAGGTTCAAAGCCAAGGAATAACTTGTGCGGGGATCAGCAAGTCAAATTGGTAGCGCTCCTAATTAGGACCAAGTACCTGCCATTTGATATTGCCATCAGATTAGTTCATGTTGTTAGATACGTCAAGGGTTGACTCATCAAGCGCCCCCTGTGTATTGTAAGATACATTAGCAGGCAAGTCTATAAACTTGGTTGCAACACCCCCTTGCCTCCTGCTTGTTATCAGACACCAAGACTGGAGTCTGCAGAAAGTCTGGGAAGGTCTGCACAAACAGCTTTTGTGTGGGGATGGCGCAGCAGGGGCGCAAGCAATCATGGTGAAGCTTCTTGGTGTTTCCTTGGGCATCTTCAAGTTGATAAGTGTGATTGTCATAGACTGCAGCTATCTTGAAGGGCCCTAGATGGTTGGGTTCCAACTTGGCAGAATTGGGATTGAGGGTGTAGACAGGGTCACCTACGGCGTATCTAGCTTCAAGGTGCTTTGTCCCTCCTGCAATCTGCTTGTGTTCAACCTCCCGGGCTTTGGCACGCCATTGATCTAGGGATGGAGTTGTTACTAGGGGAGGCTTGTCGAGAACCTTGGACCATAGCTTTCCCTGTTCAACCCCTGCCAGACTGTCAGGCGTCCCAAAGGCCAGGGTGCTGGGGCTAAACCCTGTGCCCCTGTTGATTCTTGCTTGCAGGATAAGTAGGGCAGTGGGCAGGTGTTCAGTCCATGCGGTGTTAGGGTGCTCTTGTGAAAGCTTGGAAATCAATTGAACCAGTGAGCCATTTAACTGTTCCACACGTCTATTGGCTTGAGAATGGTAGGGGGATATAACTATATGTTGGAGTGCGTTCTTGACGCAGTATGCCTTCATGACATGCCCAACAAGTTCAGGGCCGCCATCTGTGATGAGACGTTTGGGTTGCCCAAAGCAGGCCACAATTTCCTTGTCAATGAAGCAGGTGATGGTGATGGTGGTGGCGGTGTGGTTGGTTGTTGCCCAGGCCACTGGCCAGCAAGTGAAGTAATTGATGGTAGTGATAATGTACTTCATTCCCAGTCTGTCTTTGGGGAGTGGCCCCACAATGTCAAGGGCCCACTGCTTAAAGGGTTCCATGGCCTTGATGGGCAGGACAGACTTGGGGGGGTGAAGGTTGGACTAGTTCTTTTTGCAAAACACACACATTTTGAGGAGGTTCAAGATGTCTTGACGCATGCGCGGCCACCAAACCTTCTGTTTCATGATCTCAAAGAGGTTATGCCCTCTGATGTGACCCAGGGTTTGGTGGTAATGCAGTATTGTGTCCCCTTGTTGCGTGGTGGGAATGTAAGGCATCTTCTCACCTGTCTCTGCCCAACAGCATACATTACCAGCATTGGTGGTGAACTGATTTTTGTTGTCCTTCAATTTGGAGATGGTGACCAAGTTAAGACCCTTGTAGTGAGCTGCCTCAGGGCGGAGGTAAAGCATGGGCCAATCAGGATCCAAACCATTGTCTCCCGTGATGGACACTAAGTAGTATTGCAAAAGGGCGTCAGCTGTGAAAAGTTCTTTTCCAGGCTTGTACTCAATGTGCAACTGGTAAGGGGATAGACGCTTAACCCATCCTGCTTGGCAGAGTGTCAAGTATGACTGTGTGTTAAAGTACTGAAGTGACTTGTGGTCTGTCAGAACGCAGGGTGATAAGGTAGCACCTTCCAGGTAACAGCGCCACTTCTTGATGCAGTGTACAATGGCTGCCAATTCTTTATCATGGATGGGGTAGCGTTGTTCTGAGTCAGTAAGTTTCCTGGACTCATATGCCACGGGGAGAAAGACACCATTGTCAGTTTCTACCCTTAGTACGCCCCTATGGCCCTGTTGGAGGCATTGGTCTCAAGTTTGTACTGACGGTTTCAATTGGGGAACTGCAATACTGGTGCTGTTGTGAGCCTTTGTTTAACGTCTCAAAGGCTTGATCTCTGACAGGGGTCCAATGGAAGCGCTGTTTGGTATTGAGGAGCTCAGTGAGAGGTGCAATTAGTTCCCTGCAATTGGGAATGAACTTGCGCACATAGGCAACCATGCCTAAGAATTTCTGCACCTGGCCCACATCAGTGGGGGGCGGCATGCTAGTGATTGCCTTAATTTTGGCAGGGTTGGGCTTTATCCCTTGAGCAGAGATGGTGTGCCTAAGGAATAGTAGCTCCAACTTGAGGAACTTGCATTTGAAGGGTTTAGATTTTAGCTGGGTTTTCTGAAGGGTGTCAAGGACAGCACAGAGGTGTTAGAGGTGCGTGATTTGATCTTGACTGAAGACAATAACATTGTCAAGGTACACAATCACACATTTTCCAATCAGTTCCTCAAATGCTTTGTTCATCAATATGACAAAGGTAGAAGGAGCGTTAGTCATTCCAAAGTTCATAACACAACACTCAAACGGCCCACAGCACGTGTCATGAATGCTTCTTTAAACATTCTTGACAACAATTTACTTTTATTTAAAGAGGCAGAATTTTTTGCCCCTTGATCTGCTTTTGAATCTTCTAAAGGGAATGGGTTAGTAAGTAGTATATGCTCTTTATTACCTTCTGTTTTAAGCCTGAAAATGGCTTCTGAGCCAGTGTTGTCAGCAAATTTTTTTGAACCTGGGTCATCTTTCAATTCAGTTGAGTTAGATCTATTTAAAACAAACGTTAATTTGACTTTGAACCAATCATTACCTTCCAACCTGGTCTCTAGCCAATCAATGTTTGATAGCATCAATTCAAATTGTCTAGGATTTACGCCCAGTGAGGTTGGCAATAATGATGAAGCAGGTGGTCTTCTGTGTCTGGTTTTGGGTCCTTTGGTTGCCGTTCCTTCCATCGTGCTTGCCGATTCCACCTCCTGGGCCTCAGCTTCTGTGGGGTTGAGTACCTAACATCCCAGTCAAGCCAGAGAATGAATGGTTAAGTTAAGAAAATATGGTACTTTGCTAAGAAAGATTTTAAAAAACATAAGGAAATAATTTAAAATCCCCAGTTTTGAAGATTCCAACTGCCAAATCTCCACATTCCATTTCCAACTTTCCCAAACTCCTTTTCCTATATGATTTCTGCTACCATGCTATAAAAAGCTGGTAAGCTCCATTTCAGTATTTGTTCAAACAAAAAAGTCTTCATTCACCCAAGTGATTGTTTTGCTTATCTTTTATTTGACTTAAACCTCTAAATTTACAAACCATGAAATTACCCAAGACTCCTCTTATGGAGTTGCTTGGGTATAATTAGTTACTATGGATAGTACTGACTATGAAGGTGTTCACCAGCATTTCTATAGATTTACACGCTGATTTGGGTACAACTCCAGAGTCCCAATTCCTTGCCAGCTCCTGGCGCCGTGTGATTCCGGGCATCTGGTGTACCACAACTCCTCTTTTGAACAACCCATCTGTACAGGAAGAAACTAAGGTTTATGGTTCCACCACCCAGGTTACCAAGCCTCAAGTTTTCTGTCTGTTGGCTTTGGCCTTTTTATTGTGTTACCTAGGAGCGTACTTCTTCTTGGGTCTTTTTAATCCCCTGCTAGGCAGGTACCAACTCTTTGGAGAGTTATTCCATCTAGGGATGGTCTCCTTGCCTGTGGGATCCCTGGTAACAGGACTAAATCCCTCTGCACTCATTCACCACCTAGAGAGTTTACTCCCTAGTGGGTGGGTGCCTGACAGCGCGTGCAGAAGGCAGCTTTTGCCTCATCCCTTGGTGCAATGTGGACCTGGTTGTACCCTGCAGTGAGATCAATCTTTCTAAAGACCTTTGCACCTGCAAGTGTATCAAACATGTCTTCAATCAACAGCAGGGGGTACTTGTTCTTAACTGTTACCTCATTTAGGGCGCAGTAGTCTGTGACCAGGAAAAGAGACATGTTCTTCTTAGATATGAAGAAGACAGCCGCCCCATACAGAGAGAGAGCAAGGGGCAAATGAAGCCCTTATCAAGAGCATCCATAAGATGCTGGCAGAGGGTCTCATCTTCTTTTGGTGTAAGACAGTATAATGGTTGTGCTTTAGGTAACAATCCTTAAAGTTGTACAGCATGTTGGATCTCCTGGGGAGGAGGTAGTTGTTCAAGTGTCTCACTGAATACGTCCTTGTACTCCTTGAGGAGTGCAGCAAGCACTGGTGGTGGTGAGGTGATCAAGGGCAGAACCGCAGACAGTTTGGCGTGGATTACTTCAACTGAGCATTGGTTAAAGTCTAGTTCCCCCCTTGAAATTGCACAAGCCTGTCTCTGTTATTCTGACAAACACAGTATCATGGAGTGACTTGCTCATTTCCACAGGGTAAATCTTGAACCCCAAACCATTTCTGTTGAGGGTGACAACAGAGGTATCCCAATTGATGTAGGGACGGTTGTGCTGAAGCCAGTTGAGGCCAGCAATTACGTTGTGGCTAAGCCCTGCCATGATTGGCCCAGAGAGCTTAATTTGGACGTTCCCCATTCTCACAGAGAAGGGTACTGTCTCATGGGTGATTGCAACTATGGGGGAGTCAGCTAATTGTACTGCCTTGAACCTGCTGGGCACTTTGTCCAATTGCTGAGAGTCAGCAAACGCCTGGTCCACCATAGTGTGGTTGGCCCTGGTATCTACCAGTAATTTGTGGGTGTTCCCACAGAAACAGAAGGGATAGGACAAGTGTGTTATTTTATTTCAGGAGTGACTTGCTTGCAATACAGGGTTGTCACTGTGGACCTGAAAGACGTCCAGGGTTTCAACTTCATGAATGTTGTAGTTGCAGGGATTTTTTGCGAGCAGGGATTGAGAGGATGGGTCAGGTGGGGTTGCAAGGCCTCTTGTTGCTACAACCCCTAGGCTTTTCTGTGATCCTCAATTTGTGCTAGCTGAAGCTCCCCCCTTGCAGGGGCGTTTAGTCCCATTATCCTGCTGACAGGGCTGGCAGCGGCCCACTTGATTGTGGCCATTGCCAGGTGTTGTACGTGGTTGGGATGGAGTGTCACTGGTACGGCAGAAGCCAATGGAGGCCTGGTTGTTAGCCTCCACAATGGCCTTGTAGCAGTCATTAATGGAGGTGCAGCAACCCACAGGAAACCACTTGCAGATATGGGGTTTTAACCCATTGACAATGAGAGTGAGTAGTATTGCATTTCCGTTGGTCACGGCTTTGGGGGCAGCAGCAAGAGCTTGTTGCCAGGGGGCAAGGTACTCAGGAAGGGAACCAGTTTGTTTGATTGCTAGAAGAGGAGTTCCCACAACAATGGGGGAGAAGGTTTTGCTGTAGCAGGACTTGGTAGCGTCTTGGAATGCTTCCCAGGTAACGTCAAGTTCCTGGCTGGCCCAGTTGGTGAACCACACCGCAGCGGGCCCCGTGAGGCGCCCAGACGCAGTGGCAACCTACATGGGCTCAGGAACATGAAAGATACAGAGGCGGGTTTTAGTAGATTAGAGCCAACTGATAATTTCAGCCCCCTTAACGCCGCCTACAAAGGATTATAGCTAAAGGTTGAGCATGTGTTGGGACAGGTCTGACTGGGGCAGGGTGACACTGGCGTCATGCTGCCTGAGGCGGAGCCAGTTGTACATGCTGGTGAGAACTAGCTGGTCTTGATAGATGACGTACCTGTCAGGGATGTCCCCTTTGGGGATTGGCATGAAGATCTCTTGTCAGGGAGTAGCCATATGGCCCATACTCTGTCCTTTCTTGGGGGGAATTTTGTTTTAGGTAGGTTGTCAACCTACTACTGCTACCACTGTTGCAACTGAACCAATGAGGATTCAGTATTTGGAATTGGGGAAGACAACAGTTCAATAGGAAAGGACAGAATAATAAGAATAATTTATCATTTACTATAGAGTATTGTGATTAATATACCATATAGGAAAGCCACAAGGCCACACAGGGGTGGCATGGTGAGAAGTTCCATGTAAAGTTTGAAGCTGAGGAATAACTTGTGCGGGGATCAGCAAGTCAAATTGGTAGCTCTCCTAATTAGGATGAAGTACCTGCCATTTGATATTGCCATCATATTAGTTCATGTTGTTAGATACGTCAAGGGGCAACTCATTGAGCGCCCCCTGTGTGTTGTAAGATACATTAGCAGGCAAGTCTAGAAACTTGGTTGCAACAAAAGGTAAGCTTTGAAACTTAACTAACTGTTACAATAGATAGGATCTGGCTAATCAAGTAAGGAAAAAAGGTAGAAAAGTAATGGCAGGTAAATTGAGTGAAGGTAATCAGGAAAGGGGTCATAAATACAAGTTGGTGTCCCAGAAATAAAATACTAGCAGCTAAAGATAGAATAAGGGAATCCTGACACCAAGGGCGTGTTAGGATTGGAAGAAGGAGGAGGAGACCTTGGGGCTTGGAGTTTCCTTGCTTGTTCCTTCCACAAGTCACACAAGAAAGGATGAATTCAAAAACTTCCTTCTTTATGCCAGGTCATTAGTACTGTCTGATTAGTCTCTTCAAGGTTTTTATAAGGCCTCCATATCTTGCCTATTGTCCTTCAGGCATATGGCTAATTTCTTGAGTTTGTAAGTTACCTCCAGGAATGACTAAGGAGCCATTAACATAAGAGATCCCCTGATTGTTAACCATCACTGTCTTAAGAGTTTTCTTCAGCATGCTGGTGAGCTCTTCCTGGAAGGAAAACAACATCTGGGCTTCCATAATCTCTTGGTCTAGGGCAGTGAAGGCAGATATCTCAATGATGCTGGACAGGAACTGGGAGGAAGATAACACTGCTCAGTTATTGTGGTCAAGGTCTGCAACAGGATTGTCCTTAAGATCTTCCCATCTACTGATTGCGCCAGGGACTATTTTTAATTTACCAGGTGTATATTTTATTAAAAAGTCATAAGCTAAAAGATCAATGGCCCATCTGGCCAGACAAGGAAAAATCTTCTGCTTCTCAGTGAAATACAAGATTCTTGTGGTCAGTGCAGATGATTGTAGGATAATTGCTCCCCTCAAGGTATCTTCTCCAGTGCTTCAAGGAATTCACAATAGTGTACAGCTCCTTCTTATATACATGATAATTGTGTTCCCAATCCAGGAGCTTATATGAGTAGAAGGCCACAGGGTGGAATTCATCATCCTCCCCTTGCTGGAGGAGTACCACTCCCAACGCGTAGTCAGATGTGTCAGTTTCCAAAAAAATTGGCAGTCTGGGTCCAGGTGTAACAGAAATGGAGCCAAAGTAAGGCATGCTTGAGCGTGTCAAAGGCTTCCTGGGCCAGAGTTGACCAGGCAAAAGGAACCTTACTGGAAGTAAGAGCAGTCAGAGGGAGAGCTATAGCCAAAAAATTCTTAATGAACTTTCGGCAAAAGTTGGCCAAACCCAAAAATCCACAGAGCTTGGTGCAGAAGGTTAGTACTAGCTAAATCAAAACCGCCTCAACTTTAGAAGGGGCAATTGCAAAGCCATAAGGCTTAATGGAGTACCCCAAGAACTCAATTTCTGAAGCAAAAAACTTGCACTTAGACAACTTACAAAACAGGTTAGCCTTGGTAAGGGCTTTCATGACTTCCTTAAGGTGGCCAAGATGGCTTTCTTCATCCAGGGAGTAAATCAATATATTGTCCAAGTAAACCACCACGCTAGTGTCCAGGAATGGGAACAATACTTTGTTCATAAGTCCCTGGAAGGTGGCAGGGGAGTTACTGAGACCAAAAGACATAACTAAGTATTCAAAAAAGCCAAAAGGAGTTTGAATTGTTGTCTTCCATTTGTTGCCTTCAGCAATTCAGATCTGGTTGTAAGAATTTTGTAAGTCAAGTTTGGATAAGATACAGGCGCCTGTAAGTTTGTCTTTTAATGTTTCAGTAGATGGGAGTGGATTTTGGTTCTTGATAGTGATAGAGTTAAGTTTGGCGTAATCTACTACTGGGAAAAGGGTTCCATCTGATTTCTTGACAAAGAAGATAGGGGAGGAGCAAGATGATTTAGAACAGCATATGAATCTCTTCTTCAAGTTCTCATCAAGATATTCTTTCAATGCTATGCCCTGCGCTTGGTTCCTTGGATAAAGTTTGCCCCAGGATGGTATGCTTCCAGTAATCAGCTCAATTCCAAGGTCCAAAGACTTATGAGACAGTAACTTGTTACAGCTGGCCTCACTGAACAAGCTCTCATAATGAAGCAATTCATCTGGAAGTGAACCCTTTGATGGACTTGGGTCTTCCCCAGACTGGAAAGGGATTCTGATTTTGTATAATCATGTGTGTTGTACTGACCAATTGGCACTGAGAAGTTGATTCCAAGGTTTGTGAACTTGATTTGGTGCATGTCCCAGTTGATGTTCATCCAGGCTTGTTCACACCATGGGTAGCCAATAATTACAGGGCAGGCAAGACCACAGATGGTGGAATAATCCAAGGTGAAAGAAGATCTAGCTATGGAGGTTTTGATGGGGTACAAAATGCAATTGACGTTAATTGAAGACTTATTAGCTAGCAGGACCAATGTGGGAGTTCAGTCTTCAATGCATAGTAACTTCAAAATAGAATGGTCAAGGAAGTTATCCATGGCACCAGTATCAAGGAGTGCAAAAGTGTCAAGACTTCCTTGAGAGGTTTTGATTGTAACAGGAAAGGAAGCATAAGACTTATTGGCTGATTTATTTGGGTTGGCGGCCGCCGAAACTGCTGATGGGGTCTGCTGGACACAGTTGAGCGCAAAACAATCTTTAGCTTGGTGGCCCTTCTTTCTGCAGTAAAGACAGCAGCTCTCTTCCATGTGGTGTTTTTGTTTGGTATTGGAAAGCTGATATCCCCCACCCTTCTTAGGTATGAGACCCAAGGGGAGAGCATCAGGATTGTTCTTCTTGGTCAGCAGCATCTGGCATGGAGTGGGTTTCCAAGGGTATAGTTGCTTAACCCAAGGAGCCCAGCATAGGATTTCTTGAACAAGGTCACCATTTTTATTCAGAAGGATGTGGTGAGCCAAGAAACCCTTGAGGTTGATAGAAAGTCTCTTCTTCAAGAGATAGTAGACTTCTTCATTACCCATCCCAATGGCATTCTTGATACAGGTGAATTCCTCAAGAAATTCAAAAGGAGCCATCTTACCCTGATAAAAGCTAGATATTTGGTCTCAAGGTTCTTTTGACAAGAGCTTAGGAAAAATGGTAGAAGAAAGGTGCTCACAAAAATTAGGAAAGTTGTGTAAAAGTTCATCCCCCTTGAGAATGCCTTGGTGTACCACTGGCAAGCCTTTTCTCTTGGAGCTTTTCAGCAACGTGATGGACCTTCTGAGCATTAGTATGTAATTGTTCAGGGACGGTCTCAAAGAGCAATTGGAAAAAGGCCAAGAGCATAAGGATCTTGTTGGGGGCTTTGTCCTCTGGTTGAGCTACTGAGATACTGTTCAACACTACTATTTGAACCCAACTGTTTTTGCAGGATTTAGGCAAGGAAGGTTGTTTACGTAATACAGCCACTAGATAGACGGTAAGGTATAAGATGGTGATAATAAATACCAGTGCCAAATTCTTCAATAGTCCTAGCTAGTACTCAAGTTCTAAAGTCTTGATTTGGCTTGAGGTCCCAAAGAGGGCCTCAAAAATGGGTTCAATCAATCTGTCAGGCACCCACCCACTAGGAAGTAATCTTCCTAGGTGATAATGATGGCAGAGGGATCTAATCTGGTTATCAAGGATCTTACAGGCAAGGACATCATTCCTAGATGGATTAATTCTCCAAACACTCAATATCTGCCTAGCAGTGGATTGAAAAGTCCCAAGGAGAAGTATGCCCCCAAGTAACACAGGAGGAAGGCAGAAGCCAAAGGACAGAAGACTTGGGGTTCAGGGATCTGGGATGTGGATTGATAGTTCTTGGTCTCTTCTCTGAGAGGTGGGTTATGTGATAAAGGTGTAGCAGATTATCATACTCTGGATATAACCTGGCGCCAAGAGCTGTCTAGGAATTGTGCTTCAGGAGAGGTACCCAAATCTGCGCGCAAACCCATCAAAATGCTGGCCAACACAGCTGGCAGCAAGATTATCCAAAACAAACATTTATACCCAAGAGACTCCATAGGAGGAGTCTTGGGTAATCTCATGGTTTTGGATGTTAAGGCTCAAGTCAAGTTAAAAGGGTAAGGAATTGATTCACAGTGGGTGAATGTAGACTTTATTGATTGAACAAGTGATAGATCATAACTTACCAGCCTTATATAGCATGGTAGCAAAATGATAATCTGGGGAAAACATAAAGGAGATCAAATCACATGGGGATGAAATTGGGGAATTTGGAGATCCTGGGCAGTTTAAAATATGAAATTAGAATTATGAACCATTATGATAACTTCAGTGTCCTTAAAACCATTTTTGGATAAAAAAAATAATTAACACATAGCCAGGCAGGAACAGGAAATGCCCAGCTATTCCCAGTCAAAAATGGGGGAAGGGGAGCAGGAGCCAGCAGAAGAACCAAAAGCCAACAGCCAAGCCATAACAAAAACAGAGTCACAAGTGCTCCCAACACCACCAACATAATTAAGAGATACCTTTGAAAGGATGGGTGTAGCGCCTGATTGGCTGGAATCAATTTTACAAGGTGATGATTTGCTCATTTCTATATTACTAATTGTTTCTTTTAGCAACCAAGCAACAAAGCAGAGAGGAGAAGACCCAGGCTCAAATCCTGTTGCTTTAATTTCTGGCTCACCAGTCAAACCCAAACAAATCCCCTCAGGTAAAACAGAGCATTTACTACTAACTAACTTAATAATTTTAGGAGATCAAGAAGAAACCAAAGGAGGAAAACTATCTTTTCCTAAACCAAAGAATAGATTGTTGTCAGGAATTATAGAAAGGACATGCCTGACACCAGCAACATCTGGATCAAGGTATAGGCAGCATGGACTATGGTACTTACCAAAACAGGGAAGCACACAAGAAATTGGTGGTACTGCCATCATATGGCACTACAGCCAAAGAGAAATTTCAGAACTTTACAGGGACTACTCCCAATCAACTTTGCCTGCAGATGAAAAAGGATAGAACAAGCAAAGGAGTATTTGTATAGCTTTACATATCCTGCACTTTGCCACAATTGTATACATCTGGGTTATCAACTTTTTCTTATTTCTCACCAGGAAAATTTGATTAATAATCAGCAGGCTTTCCTTTGACGCCTTTACAACAAACTGGTGGGCTCTATGGCTAACATCAGCCATCAAATTAATGGTCTAGTTGATCATCAGAATTACACTGTTATGTGGTCAGCACAGCTTGAGGAGCGCCTGACCAACTACGTAGCCACAATGCTTGGCACAATTTTAGAGCACAAAGCGTTTGGCAACAACTGGATCTGTACTGTAACTCATCACGTTAAGGGGGCAGAAGACACCTTTTATTATCTGTGCAATGAAGTCAAGTTGCTCTGCTGGTCTATAAGAATGATTGAGAATGGCTCTGCCTCTGAGCCAAATAAGGAGACCACTGCTATAGTACAGCAGGACATGTAAGAGCTATCCAAGCACATCAGTAAAATTGATTAAGGTCTTCAACAATCCCTTGTGGATTGTAGCCATTTCTATATGAAATTCCCTAAGCTGGTGAAGAGCATTGACCACTGCCACAATCAAACAGAAGAGAACCACAATAATATTAAGAGATTAGGGAACAGCCAGCAGGCTGCACAGGAAAAGTACATAGTGTTACTTTGAAAGACAGGACTTTCATGTTGAGAAGCTTGAAGACAAACTACACCCCGCTAATTTAACAATCAAGGATCTTGTGCAAGAGGCACAATTGCAACACAGAAATATCCAGATTCTACAAGATCAAGTGGAGCAGATACTCTTGTTGTACCCACACCAAACAGGGTTAGAGCCAAAACCACAGGTCACTACCAGAAGAACCCTAAGAGCCCTCTTTTCCAAAAGCCAGGCGCTGTCTGAAGATTGTTGTTCTTTTCACAGTTATGAGAGTGACAAGGAAAATGTAGGCCATACAATGCAAAAGGTCTATGTGATCCTTCTGGTACTAGACAGCAGTGAGACTCCCCAACCTGGGGCCGTGGCTTCAACATCTAGGACTAGAAACAATCCTAGAGATGTGGCTTCCAAGGCACAATTATTTGCCTTAACTTGATGAATACCTCCCCACTGCTCAGAAGAAGTTACAATTATAGTACTTCTTCTGTGATTAAGAATTTTAAACCTACAAATCTTCCCAGGTTTGACAAGAAAGCAAATTTTCACATGTTCCCCCGCCTATACAATAGATTGATGTATGGTGCAGACAACCCCATGAAGAACAAAGCTATATTTAACTATTTGGATTAAAAAAACCCCAGACAATAATAATTCCAAGACTGACATAACAAGATTGAACATACAAGAATGTGTCTAGAGCCTTAATATCAGAATTTGGTAGCTAACAAGCCCTTTTTGCCACAAGATGAAATTCACATAAGGGAAGATAAAGAAGGGTAAAACTCTCATGGAGTTTTCAGAACATTTCTATCTATAAGCCCAGACCCTGGTCTTCATGGGAGCCACTACCTTTGTGGACGTGAAAAAAGCTCTCCTAAATTATGTACACCCTAGTTGCAAGTTATCTATTGCACTTCAGTCTGGGTTTTATGGCGCCCAAACAGTTCCAGAGCTATTGCACCACTTAAAGTCATTTAAAGAACAGTTTGGTATTCCTTTCCCAGACTACAAAAAGTCAAGCTCCTTTTTAACAAGTGAATTCAAGGGCAAGAGCCTTGAAAAAAATCCCTCAAAGAAATCAGAACTCAGTACTATGCCCTCAACCAGAAACTCTGCAAGTAACCACACTTGTTACAAGTGTGGGCAACTAGGGCATCTCTCCCAGGATTGCAAGTTACCCAAGGCCAATGTCTGCCACTTGGGCCACAAAGGAAGCAAAGATAACAAGCATACAGAAAAAGAGGAAAGAGAAGAAGATAAAGAAGATCCAAAAAAGCTGCTAAGCAGTCAAGTCAAGAAGAAAACCCTGACTGCAAGCAGTAATCACCCCTCTTCAACTATTGATCCCAATCCTAATATTCCAGATCAGGGTAACTGCTTTCTGGAACAAGAAGCCTGTCCTGAACAATACTTGCCTGATAAAGAAGAAATAAACAAATATTTGCCACATTGGGTATTAGCTGTTAATGCATTTGCAAGGAATCAGGAAATCTATACGGAAAGTCTACCTTCTCAAGAGGCTGTTGATACTGTCTCTATACTCTATGCTGAGCAATGCTCCTTGCCATACAATGAAGTCACTCATTAAAGTGATAGTATTAAAAAGTTGTCTCAATTATTGAGGTTGGTGCAAGTCTCCACAAACTTGGATACCTTAAAAAGTCTAAAGCCTGAGTTAACAACTGCATTGGAGGCATTTATTTCTCAGTTTAAAGGCTTAGATATCTACAAGGTTACCAATATCACATCTCCTTATTATGAAGAATAGCACAACTGCACCTATATTGAGCTTGTGGTCCATAAGCTCAGAGTAAAAGAAATTTTGGATTCTGGAGCTCCTAGTAACATTGTGTCAACCAGGTTAATTAAGAAGCCAAAACTTTGTGCATGACTTGGACTACAACAAGGAATTTGGAACCACAGGCTCTGACAGAACAAAGACATTGGGGGCTTACTCATCTTTACTATTGTGTTTTGGTAAATTGGTGGTAACAGCACCAGCAATAATATTGCATAATAAAAGCTATGATATTTTGATTGGTACAAGTTTCATGGCTACATACGGAACTATCATCAACCATCAAGATAGTACTTTCAGTATTTTGGGCCACTCTGTGCCTATGTTCTACCATGGTGATAGACAAAAGAACGTTCCTAAAAAGAAGATTCACTATATTAATATGGAGTATGCTGATGTTGACATGCCTTTAGTGTACACTTTGCAACAACGCAAAATAAAGACGCTGCCGTTGGCCACAAAGGAGTACAAGGGGATTCCATTGTATTCCAGCAGTGAGTTTTTGATACTAAGCGGGTCTTAAGCAATACACAACACATGCCTGTGTCTCAGCTTTTCAAAAGGGTTGTACAGTGAAGTGGCAGGACTTCATAATGAGTCACATTTAGAACCTTAGATCCTACCAGGAATTGACATGCTTTTGGCAGAAGAAATCCTGATGCTCCTGGGCAATCTATCAGATAAAGCGCTAAAAGTGAACAAACATCAGCTTCTGGAATATATGAAGTTGGAGGAAAATTCCAGCCTTATATATGTCACTCCTTTTGGTGAGTTTAATGATTATGTGTTAACTTGCAACCAGCCAAGTGTACTGTCATTAATTCTGTGTGAATATATGAATGGACTCACAGAGGATCAGAAGGGCCAAGCTTTATGTCTCTTTGAGAAATACAGGGATGTCTTTGCCAAGCTCAATCATGACCTAGGAAAGGCCCTAGGAGTTGAACATGTATTGGATATGCAAGGTACTGCCCCTATACACTCTAGGCCAATAAGATGCAGCCTAGTTAACCAAGCCATTGTCAACAAAGAGCTACAAAAACTGCTCTCTGCTAGAGTATTGGTTCCCAGAAAGAGCCCTTGGTCTTTACCTTTGTTGATTGTAAAGAAGAAAGACAGGACAAATTGCGTAGTAATGGATTACTGCAAGTTGAACTCAGTCACAAAGAAAAATTCCTACCCATTACCATGTATTGACAATACGTTGTATAAGTTGGGAGGCGCAAAGTACTTCAGCACAATGGATCTGATCAGTGGCTACTGGCAGAATAACCTTCCAGCGGCATATCAGGAGAAGTGCTCCATTATTACAGAACAAGGCCTTTTCCAGCCAACTAGAATGCCGCAAGGACTTGCAAACACCCCTTCAACCTTCCAACAAGCCATGGATACTGTAATGGGAGACCTTGAGTTTACTTGTTTACTGGTCTACCTCAATGACACTAATTTCTTTTCCCATGCTTTTGGTCAGCATTTGGATCACTTAGAAGCAGTGTTCCAACGCCTCATTGAAGCTAACCTCAAGTTGAAGCCAAAGAAATTCAAATTTTTTAAGGAGCATCTGGAATTCCTCAGTTATATTATCAGCAGAGATGGCCTATGTCCTGTCCCTTCTAAGGTCAAAGCCATCACGCATATGCAAACACCTACCAATAAGAGAGATGTGCAGGTATTTCTAGGAATGATTGGTTAATAAAGAAGGTTTATACCAAGTTTTACAGGTCTAGAAGGCCCACTTTTTCCCTTTCTCAAGAATTAAGTCAAATTTTCATGAACACCAGGCTGACAGAAAGCCTTCAAAGATCTAAAAGCTACTCTGATATTGAAGCCGGTACTCTCATATCCAAATTTTGAGCTCCCTTTCATTGTACACACAGACGCCAGCCTTACAGCAATTGGGGCCATTCTTTCTCAGCTAGATGGCAACAACCAGGACCATCCTGTGGAATATTGTTCTTGTACACTCAACAGCCATGAACGTAACTATAAGGTTACAGAAAAGGAATGCCTGGCGGTCATCTATGCCTGTCAACAATTCAGAGTAAACCTTCACAGAGTTCACTTTAGGGTGGTAACTGATCATGCCTCACTTAAGTGGTTGAAGACACTTAAGGACCCTGAAGGACAACTGGCACAATGAGCAATTAAGTTACAGGGCTATGACTTTGAGATAATCCATTGTGCTGGCGCCATGCATCAGAATGCAGATTGTCTTTCACATCTTCCTACCATAGCTCTGGTTTCCTCAGCGGCAGATGAGCTTTTTGAAAAGCTAATGCTGAAGCCTTCTACATGGGGGGAGCAGCCCAAACAAGAATCAGAAAATTATGAAAACTCTTGTGATGGATACTTGCGTTAAAGACAAGCAGCTTCTCAAACTGTATAAAGGGAAATGGTTGCCCTACATTTGGCCATCCTTACAAACTGATGCAGTAGTATCAGCACATTGTACTGTGGGTTATGGCAGTATCCAGAAGACCCTGGCCCTTTTGCAACAACATTGCTATTGAGAAGGGATGCATTTCAACGTAGCAGAAACGTTGGTTGTTTATCACAATTGTAACATAGAGTGACCCAAGGTCTTGCGCTATCAGCATCAATTGATTTGACCTGGGTTTGCCTTTAACACAGTTGCAATTGATGTAGTTGGGTCATTAACATCACAACAAGTAAGAATAGATTTTTGATAGTGGCCATGAACCAGTTGACTAAGTGGGCGGAAACCAAAGCTATCCCAAATCAGTCTTCCTTAACAACAGCTAAGTTTATACTGGAGAATATCCTCTACAAGAACAGCTGTCTGAATACTTTGTTAACTAGTCATAGGCTCTAATTCCACTAGTTATATGATACCACAACTTAACAAGTTAATGGGCATTCAAGTTACTCTTTCAACTCTATACCACCTGCAGACAAATGGTATGGTAGAGAGGATCAACAGAAGTCTAGTACAGATCTTAAGGAATCTAAGTCACCAACATGAAACGGAATGGGATACATATCTTCCGGAAGCTACCTTAGTGTACAACATTGGATTCCATAGAGCCACTGGGGTAAAGCTATTTCCAGATTTTTTATATGGACAACAGCCTAGTATTTCTCCCCACTTTTACGGTCTAGTTAGCACTGTTGATTTTCTCTCTCCTGATGCATATATAAAGAGACTAGTACAGACTCTTATCAAATTAAAGTCTAAATCATACTCCACTAACCTTGCAACTAAGGAAAATGAAATTGATTGTGCAGAAAAGAAGCACCATGCTCTCCCTGAATATGGGGTAGAAAGTATGGGATACTTCTAGAGGAACCAGGGGTACAGTTGCAAAAGCAAACTTGCCTTGTTATTTCAAGGCCATGTCAAAGTTGTCCAGAAAGTGGGGGTAGACAGCTATACCCTAAAGGATCTGGAAACTGGTGAATTGATCACTTGAGTCCATGTGCAATAAATGCACAAGGCTCCTAGTGGTCAAGCATAATTCCCTTTATGGGTAGCAGCTCAGAAAATGAAAAAGCTAATAAAAATAATCCATGATTTTTTACCCTTTTTGAAACAAGAAGGAATATAATGTATATAAGGGACAAAGAAAAATAATTATATTGCAACACTTTATTAAGGTGCAAGTTCTTTTATTGCCAGACGTAACTGAAGGAGAATTTGTTCAGATGCAGCATATATAAGCCACACAGAAGGCAACCAGTGGAAGCCATACAGAAGGAATGGAGTCAATTCAACTGGCAGGAACCTGAAGCAATTTATCCCTATAGAATATGGGAAGGAAAATCCTAATAGGATGCACTCCCATAGCAGGATTTCCTGCTAAGCATACTCTTCTTGTGTCTTGCTGCCTACAGAGTACATCATAGTGAGTAGC
Organism: Entomophthora muscae; assembly: GCA_014839935.2. Classification (NCBI taxonomy): domain Eukaryota; kingdom Fungi; phylum Entomophthoromycota; class Entomophthoromycetes; order Entomophthorales; family Entomophthoraceae; genus Entomophthora; species Entomophthora muscae. The sequence continues at coordinate 197,545 of QTSX02006490.1, forward strand.
CATTCAAGGTACTCAGACATATGGTGAAGAAATTAGTGGTAGACAGACTTTGATCCATATAGGACGAGGTTACCAACTAGTGTCATGGATTGACAACTAACTGTGTTCTTGTAGCTTAGAATATATAGCATGGAACTCATGGCCCTTTGAAGATGGTACTCATGACTTTCAGACCCATGTCACAAAGGAACTGGCCCTGCTGTGGACTTAGGATTCATACAGGCAATGAAGATGACCTTTAGCAGCTCCAGTGCACAAGACTTGCAGTTGGTTGATAGGGACATGCCATCAAAGTTTAACTGGTCAAGTTGAACCTCCAAATAATCCATCAGTTTAGGAAGTGATAATCATCAGCAAACTGTGTTCCCAACTTCAAGTTTATGTTTAGAAATCATGTATGGATGCTCCGGAGCAAGCATCAATATCAACCACATTGCAAAAGACCCCTGCAGTGGAAATCTTGATATTGAATCCCAAAAGACATGCAGGTTCATGTCTATGTACTGCCTGTTTTGGTCTTCTTGAATCACCACAACAGTAGTTAAAACGTCTTTTGAATTAAGATTTTTGAGTCTTGTGGACAGAGAATTATGGATGGAATTCCTTTCCTGATTAGTTAGAGTAGTTGACTTTGGTATCTCCTTTGGAGTCATGGTGGACAATTGCAGGATGGTATTTGTTGGTGTACTTAGTTGGTATGCACTGCCACTTGTGGAGCTTAACAGAGCTATGTCAATTTCCCCTCTAATTATTTTGTTGAAGTTATCCCTCTCTTCTGGTTCCAAGATGAGTGATAGACATGGTGGTTCCCTAGGGCTTGATACTTTAGAACTAGCACAGTTGGCTGCTACTCTACATTGTGGCTGGTCTTTATACCTTATGACTGGTTTCCTTACTTGTTTTGGACAGTTAATCATAATGAGAGAGAAATTATTGTCACTGGATTGTCTAGTTTTGTGAGGGGGAAATGTTGTAATGTGTTTAGTGAAAACTAGCCAATAGTGACGTCAATATACCTCCCATTTATTAGTCTTGAGCTCAAAGTTCCAAATAGATGTTTAGCGCATATGAGCTACTAGTCCAGTTGATTTACAGGTCATAACTCTAGAGGGTTAATTAGCTCATCAAAAAATCATACCAATTGATGGGATAAATACCAATATGGTCTTAGATTGAGGTCTGATCTGAGCATCAGTGGCTTATGATAATTCTCATTCCCCTATAAAACTCTTCCCTTGTTATATTAAATAAAATATCAAATTTACGCAATATACACATATACTAGGATAGTCTTTTTTAAAGAAGCTTAGTTTAGAGTAAAGTATAACTGTTATAATCTGAGTTAAGTGTATAACACACACCATAGTCTATGTTGCAACACCTGCCAATTATACCTCCTACCCAGGACTTCAGTAAGTTGGGGTTTGTCTATATCATAGTATTGGGGATGGCCAACCAGTTTGTGCCCCATACTGTGAGTTGGTGTCCCCTAGCTACTGCAGTCAACTACCTGGTCAAAATCATGCCTATTACATGGCCTTCCAGGCCCAGCCTGCCTCCCCCTGTGGGAGTCTAGCCAGACCCTGGTATGGGCTGTGGCAGTATGTCACCCATAACAAAATTAGTAACCCTGAGCCCCTATTCTTCTTTGATTATAGGGGCATCTTGTATGCTTTTATTTTTGACCTCAGCTTACTACCTAAGACAGTATATGACCAAGAAACAAGAAACAAACAAAAGACAATAAGGAGCTGTTGCCAAGCCATCCCAGGTCCAGACTGTGACAATTTCCACCTTAAACCAAAATACTGCTGCCCCTAAAAAATTTCAAAACTTTCCAAAAAAAGAACCTGGATGGTTTCAGAAAAGGGATGATCATGATAAATGCCCTGTTCTGTGCCCATCTCAAGAGCTTCAGAGATCACGCTCAGAAGGTTATAATGATGGCTGCCCAACTGAAGTATGATGCCAGAGAAACCTTCTTGACCAGCCTAGAGGAAGACCTGGATCTCATACTCTCCTACAACTAATTACTGGAGAGAATGAACTATAAAACCACCCCTGATTGTGCAAAGATCCAATCCTACATGGGGCTCATCCACCTGACCCAAGTAAGGGACAATCTGGAGACCTACATACAATAATTCCTACGCCTTGTAGAGGCTATCAAAATTCCTAACAGCATATCAGGATTGCATTTCAGAAACAGTCTGAACCCACATCATACCATCCTAATGAGACACCACCAATGTGACCTCCCCAAAGACAAGCTCCTGGCTAAAGCCAGAGGCATGGACTTCAGCCAACCACAAGGATACCACACTAGTCAGCCCTGGAATAACCAAACTCCTGGTGCTAGTAGGCCCCATCTGAACATGACTCCAGAAGAGTACCAACACCACATCAGAAGTGGGCTATGCTTCTATTGCCACCAGAGTGGCCACTTATCCGAGGACTGCACTAGCTGCTCCATTGGAACCCAAGGAGCCACCATTTTGGCAATAGACAACACTTCTCAGTTCTATCCTATCATTGACACTATTTTATGTTACCATGACCATGAGGTGAACACTGTAGCCCTCCTAGACAGTGGGGTAACCCTCAACTACATGAAATATAGTATAGCTGAGAATCTGGGTATACCAATACAGGGAAACTCCTGACTGGTGACCTTGGGCAATAAGACAACAGACCTTTCCCACAAATGTGAAGAGTCTGTCTCCCTGAAGTTAAATGGTAAACTCCTGCACACCATATTCTATATCATAGAGAAGCTTCCCAACCCTGTAGTGATAGGGTTTGAATGGTGGGTTGACCACCAATTGAACTTAGACTATAAGAACCATCAGGTGGCTGTCACTCATGAGAACCAAACTCTAGAGGTTCCCTGCTTGAACTTTCAGCAGACCCTGAGCTAAACAACATTGCCATGAAATCTTGTAAATCTGAGATCCCAAAATGTTTGAAGCCTCAGAAGTCTATCTTCTCAGAAGAAGAAGTCACTGCCTTGCCTAAACACAGTCAGTTTGAAAACGCCATTGACCTCTTCCCCAAAACCTAACCTAAGAATAGACCTGTCTAAATTTGTAACATGAAGAAACAAGCCTCCTTAAGAGAGTATTTGGACAAGATATTGAAGAAGGGATATATTGTGTCTCCAAATCCCCTTGTTCATCCTCTTTACTGTTTGTTAAAAAGAAGGGCAGCTATGTCCTTGCATCAACTACCAGGACCTAAACAACATCACTGTAAAAAACAGATACCCTGTACCCAATGCCAAATATCTCTCAGACCAGCTTTCAGGAGCCAACATCTTGTCAAATGTTGATTTGAGGGGCGCCTTTAACCAGATCTGGATCATGCCTAGTGAAAAATGGAAGACTGCCTTCAAGACTAGAAAAGGTCTCTACAGATACTTGGTTATGCTATCTGAGCTGGGCAACGCGCCCAGTACCTTTAAAACTATGGTGGACGTGGTCTTGGGAGGACTCAAGAATCAGTGTTGTGTAGCCTACTTAGATGTCATCCTCATCTACAGCTGCACCCCTGAAGTACATGTTGAACACCTTCAAGCTGTTTTACAAAGCTTCAAGGAACAAGGACTCTTTTTTAAACTCCAAAAACGCAAGTTCTTCCAAGAGGAAGTTGAGTTTTTAGGTTACAATGTACTGAAAGGAGGCTTTAAAATGACACCCAACAAAATAAAGGTTGTGACATCATGGCCTGAACCTAAGAACTGCAAGAAGGTCAGAAGTTTCCTGGGCTTGGCAAACTTCTGTTGGGAATTTGTCCAAATTTTTTCTTCTATCTGCTTGCTCATGACCCGCCTTACCTCTGAGAAACATCCATTTGTGTGGGATGACGCCGCCAGATCCACCTTTAAGTTGCTAAAGAACGCCTTTGTTTCTGCCCCCGTCTTGACAATGCCAGTTTACAATAAGCCCTTCATTGTGAAAGCAGACACCTCTGGATTTGCATTGGGAGGGGTTTTGCTTCAGGAGGGGCATGATAGTAAGCTGCACCCTGTAGTTTACTACTCAAGGAAGTTCACTCCACCTGAGTTGAACTACTCCATCTACAATAAAGAGATGCTTGCTATTATCCAGTCCTTGACACATTGGAGAAGATACTTGTGTGACTCCAACCACCCAGTGAGAATCATGACTGATCACAAGAACCTGACATACTTTTTCAAACTGCAACAACTGAATCAGCGCCAGGCTAGATGGGCCCTATTCCTAGAAGACTACAACTTATCAATCAGCTACAAACCTGACAAGATCAACATTGTACCTGATGCCCTAAGCTGAAGACCAGACCTTTTTCCTAGTGCCAAAGAGATTGAGGAATTCAACACTAAATCCTTGCTGCCATCAAACATGATTGAGCCAATGCTCCTATTCCTGGGACTAGCCAGTAGAAGAGAAGAAATCCAACTAGCTCAGACCGTAGACCAGCACTACATCTCAATCATGGAAAACTTAAAGAAAGATATTAACAGTTTATACTACTGAACAGGTTACTCCTTACATGGAAACACACTGAAGCTACATGGATGCACCTACGTACCAGAAGGCCCACTGAGCTTAGAGATACTGAAGGAATACCACAGCTCCCCCATGCCAGGACACCCTGGGCATACAAAGACTCTCAAAGGAATCCAGAGAACCTAAATGAGGCCCAGGATGAAGCCAGAGATTGAAGAATACCTCAGCTTTTGCAAGACATGTGGACATACCAAGCCTAAGAGAGGAAAGACAGAAAGCTTACTGCAACCCCTCCAGATTGAAGAAGGCCCTTGGAAGTCAGTATCCATGGACTACATGGTGGAACTGCCAAATTCAAAGGAATTTAATGCCATCTTTGTAATTTTCAACCATTTTCCCAAAATAGCTCACTTCATACCAACAACAACCAAAGTAACTGCAAAGAAAACAGCCACTCTATTCAGGAACCAAGTATTCATGAACCGCGGGCTCCCACAAGTAGTGGTCTAAGACAGAGGCCCTCAATTCACCTCCAAGTTTTGGGCTTAAATCCTAAAGAACTTGGAATAAAAAGATTGTTGTCTACTGCATATCACCCCCAGAGCAACAGGCAGACCAAGAGAGTAAACCAGGTCCTCAAACAGTATTTACAGTGCTATGTAAGCTCAAAACAAAACAACTGGGTAACACACCTGCCAATGGATCAGTTTGCATACAACAACCAAGACCAAAGCTTCACTGGTATGTCCCCCTTCAAAGCCAACTACAGATTCAACCCCACATGAGACACTCCTCCCACAGAGGAAGCTGACAACCCAGATGGACATTATTGGGTCAGCAACATCCACATGTGCCAAGAAAAATGCACCCAGAACCTGAGAAGAGCAGTACAAGTGTCCAAAGACTTTGCTGACAAGAAACAAAGACCTGCCCCCCAATTAAATTAGGAGACCTTGGTTACCTCAGCGCAAAGAACATCAAAAATACTGCCATGTGCGCTAGCTTGAGTCCCCAACAAACAGGTCCTTACAAGGTCTTACAATGCATTGGCACCGTAGCCTACCAACTAGAACTGCTCCCCAGATGGAAGATTCATGACGTATTCCACCTCTCCCTGTTATCAAAAAAGAAAGGATTTTCTCTCCTGCACCAGATTATGAGAACAGCTCCCCCTCCCATTAAAGTAGGAAGCTTCACAGAAAACAAGGTTGAAGCCATCCTGGGACACAAACTCTGATACCAAAACTCCATTCCCTGATCAAATGGAAAGGGTACCCTGATGAAGAGAATACCTGGGAACCAGAATCCAACCTTGAAAACACTGCTACTCTGTTGAATGAATAAAAATCTTGGAATAAAGAGTTATGCTCTGCAAGCTCAACTATGGTAGGGGATGATGTCAGGGCTCAGAATGCCCTAGACAATCAGCTGGCCTTCTTAGAGGCCAAGCAACCGACAGCCTGGAAATCTTTGACAATTGTCTCCAAGAGCAATAAAACCCCCTTTCAATTAAAAAATGGCCCAGGATTTGAGAGGCACACAAGCCTCAAATTCCTGGCTTCAATTATATTAACAAATTTGGCCCTCTTAATTATTGGCAAATGTTACATTGGGAGTGTGATTGTTTGATTGTGCAATTAGGCGCTTGACACCAAGCAGGTTCTATAAATAGCTGTGACACCTTGGCATGCTGCAGCTCAAGCAAGTTTCCTGTTGTGCTGACCAATAATAATCTATCCCTAAGCTCTAGTACAGAATTCCTGGGCAAAATTGCCAGTTTGCTGAAAATGTTGCTACCAGATCCCTGGTGGCACAAAAGGCTGCATCTTGACCAGTAAGTATAAGTAGTGGGGAGAAAAAGCCCACCTCACTGTTGACATCTTAAAACAAAAAACTTTATGCTCAGGATTCATTATTTTCTTGCAAGAACTATCTATTTTTGCACCAATATAACTATTCTGTTTAAATTTATTTGTAACTCCACTACACTTTACAACCTCACATATTTGCTCCCTCCTGGCCACCAAGAGTGATCATTTTGCCCTCCATTCTGAAGATTTCTCCTATTCCCCCTGCCAACTATGCCTCCTGCCCAGGACTTCAATAAGTTGGATTTTGTCTCTATCACAGTATTGGGGCTGGCCAACCAGGTCGTGTCCCATACTGGGAGTTGGTGTCCCCTAGCTACTGCAGTCAACTAGTTGGTGTAAGGACTTGTCCATATTGGTGCAAGGTTATAAACTAGTGCATGTAAGGCATTAGAATTAGATTTAAAAGGTATAAAAAGGTGGGAACTGTCTGAAAATAATCTTACAGAACCCTGCTAAAACGTATACTGAGTTACAAAAGAAGTGATTGAGTTTAAGAACCCTAATCAAAGAAGATAAAATAAAGTGTTTAATAGTGAAAAATTTGTAACTAAGGGAATGCCAATATTAGGATAAATTCCATCAGTAAATTGGTACATTAAGTATTGAAAGATTTCTTAAGGAAAAAAGATGGATACAACAAGCCTAAGACTTGTTGTTTTACAAGTTTCATTTTTTTAAGGAAATAAAAGGCTAAACTTTAAAATGAAATTAATAAAAATGTATAAATTTCTAAAAATTAAGATCTCAAGTTTAAATTAGATAAAAGATTGAAGGGAAGAAATCACTTAGAAATTTGGCTTAAAGCCTACCCTTCACAAGCTCTTTATTTATAGAAAAAAGTCTTTGCCAGCTGTATAATGATAGTCATGGAGAAAGCAGCCAATAACAGGAGAAACTGGAGGAAGTTTGGGTGAAAACCTGGAGGAAAAGGAGAGCTTCAAAGCCCAACAGAAGTTGATCTGCACCTAAGCTGCGGAAAGCAGCAACAATGTAACCAGGAGTTTTGAAAGGTAAGAATAGGTGAAAATATTCTACTTTGAAGTAGGAATATATAACAGGATATAATGGAAGCCAGCAACAACAGCAACAACAATTTGAACGCAAATAGCAAAAAGCACAAGGTAATTAACTTTAAAATACTTATATATTAACTCTCAATTCAAAACTTCCATATTAAAAAAATACTGAATTTAAATCAATCAAAAACAAACAAACATAATAAATTTAAAGAGCCTGCCCTTTGGGGAAGGGCATGACATTACCCCCTCCAGATCCAAGCTCAGAATGTGCTTGGATATAAGAGTTGATTGCATCAGGACAATTTCTAAGGTTGGACAGTGGCTCCCAAGAACTCTCCTCAACAGAATATCCCTTCCAAAGAAACAAGTATTGGAGTTTACCATAGTGATAACAATGGTTGATAATGGAGTCAACCTCATACTCAGGGGCTCCTTGGACCATGTGAGGAGGAGGGGCTTCTTTGTCTGATGAGAAGGAGAAGAAGAAGTCTGGAGTTTGAGAAGGTACACGTGGAAGACGTCATGAATTTGATACCCTGGAGGAAGTTGGATATGATATGCAACCTTTCCAACTCTTTCTGTTATGAGAAAAGGCCCTATGAACCACAGACCAAGTTTACAAGAGGGCCATCTAATATGAAGATTCTTTGTATTTAGATATACAAGGTTGTTGACCTGGATGCTCTTCCCTTCCTGAAAATGACAGTTGGTCTGGACCTTGTAAACCTCAATAGACTTAGAGAGATTCTCTTTTCAGGAATTATGGATGAGTTTTAGCTGGAAAAGAAACTCCTAAGCTAACAGGAAACAGACAGAGGAGGTGACAGAAGGGACAAAGGCAGGAGTATAGCCTAAATTTTCCATGAACGGAGTCATCTTGGTAGAGGAATGAGGAGTAGCATTGTAGAAATACTGGGCCAAAAGTAGGTGAGAAGCCCAATTGTCTTGCTGTTTTATTGGAAAAGCAGCAAATAAAACGTTCTAGTGTCTGGTTTGTACATTTGGTTTGTCTATCAGACTGGGGATGATAGGACATGCTAAGAGAAAGGTGAAGACCTAGCTGAGTCATAAACTCCTTCCAGAACAGGGAAAGGAATTGTGGTCTACGGTTAGAGACAATATCTCTTGGAGTGCCATGGTGAATGAATACATTTTTAACAAAGAGGGAAGCTGTCTGCTTTGCAATAACATTAGAATTACAGGGGGGAAATAGCCTTATTTGAGAATCTGTCTACAATGACCAGTATGGCGTCAAAACCTTTGGACTGAGGAATTTGAGTAATACAATCCAAAGAGACAGACTGCCAAGGACCTTCAGGGACTAGAAGGGGACATAGAAGACCCACAGGTTTCTGGGTGAAGTGTTTGCTTCTCTGGCAAACTAGGCAACTACTGACATATGACTTGACAAAAGTGGACATCTTTGGTCGCCAGAAGTGATTTCAAAGTTTAGAAAGGGCTTTCTTATATCCAGAGTAGCCTGCAGCAAGAGAATCATGGAACGTGATGGTTAGAAGCTGTTGAAGGTCCAGAGAAGGAACTACCAAAAGGTTATTGAAGTATAACACACTGTGAAGCAGGGAGAAGGAAGAATTTATGACTGTCTTATTGTTTGTAAGAGCATCAATGATCTGAGACAAGCCTTGTCTGAAAGCTGGAATTTGTGGATTTGCTTCACTATATTGGGGGTTGTAGTACTGATAACATTAAGTTTCAGAAAGTTCTTGGGTGGAAGGACCATCTTGGTATTAAGAAGTTTGTAGTCTTTGTCAACATTGAATAATGAAGGATGATAACTAAGAGTCAGGTAGGGTATTAAGTACACCTTTCTTGTAAACAAGCTTTAAGCAGAAATTTGACAGCTCCAGTACCCATCTAGCGTGTCTTTGGGAAATGTGGTGTGACTCAGTGAAGTAAAGCAAGTTCTTATGGTCCATGTAAATGAGGAAAGGCTTGTCAAGTTCCTCAAGGTAGCGACGCCAACACTTGAGTGTTTTGATGATGGCAAGAAGTTCCTTGTTGTGTACAGGGTAGTTTTGTTCAGGTGGAAGGTGTTTTTGAGAGAAGTATGCAACAAGGTGTTGCATCCCATCCCCCCCAAGCTGAAGGAAAACACCGCCAATGGCATAGTTGCTGGCATTGGTCTCAACCAAGAAGAATTTGGAGGGATCAGGCATCAGGAGGACGGGAGTGGAGACAAAGACTGCTTTGGTAGCATCAAACGCAAGCTGGGCCTCAGGGGTCCAGACAAAAGAAACAGAAGGAGAAGTGTGGTGATCCACTTGTGTGCTGTTTTGCAGGGGAGGGTTGATTTGGCTTCAAATAAAGATGATATGCTGAAGAGTGACAATGTGTGGTTAGCTAGTGACGCTGTAAACTAGTAGATAAAATAGGGCTGCTAGGGGTAAGTAAGGTGAGCCTAGTAGGTAACATGGTCTACTAGGATAAGTAAGGTGAGCCTAGTAGGTAATATGGTCTACTAGGGTAAGTAAGGTGAGCCTAGTAGATAAAATAGTCTACTAGGGTAAGTGAGGCCTGCCTGGTAGGTAACATAGGACTACCAGGGGCAGATGTTGCCTCCACCCAGCAGAAGATATTGGCTGCTTTGGGCTATAGTGCTTCACCTAGCAGGGAACTGTGGCTGCGGGAGGGTGAAGACTGAAATAGCAAACAGGGAACTTTGTCTGTCTGGGGGGGAGTAGGTTTTGGACCCCTGGCAGGTAACACAGGTTGCCAGGGAGGGGAAGAGCTCTGAGGGCTCTACGTACCCTAATATCTTTACAGGAGGTCTGTGAGCAAGCACCCTACCTAACAGACTGATAGGGTGTCCTCAATTATGCCCCTATGAGAGCTTTTGGGAAACCCAAGGTGGGCATTGGAGGGTGTAGATTTGCTCAGAGGTGTCACCAAGGCGGCTTTCTTGGGGAAGCAAGATGCAGAACTTGGTGTTATCAGGCCTCTGGGAAGTAGAGCTGATTACTCTGCAACTGAAAGCCCAGACTTAATCACCTGGGTGAGATAAGACAACACATAGACATTGATCTATGGTTGAATGGCCTAAGTGGACTGCCACTTGCAAGGGCCCAGTCAAATGCCAGTTCAATGTAGACTCATGCCTGGGTCTACAAGTTCTGATAATGGGGGCTGAGATAAAGAACCAAGGTGGTTCACTGAATTAACAGAGAAGAATAGTGAGAGAGACTTTTTGGTCACAGTGAAGGCTAGTTGATGGACTGTTAAATCATATTGTATGGAATGAACCAATATGGTTCAGTGTGTAGAAGGAATAAAGAAGGTTCCTAGTGAGGATGTGTTGAGGAACTGGTTGAGGATAAGTTGAAGGACAAGAAGATTATGATGCAGGACTAGCTGAGCAGGACAGTCAAGGGACCAGAAGTTGGTGCTGAAGAACTGAAGAGGGTGAATTAGCTGGACTGGATGCAGAGGCTGGAAGAGCTGGTTTTAGTGTTTTTGAGAGGAAATTTAGATAAGAAGAAGCAGTTAAAGAATAATTAAATACTGCCTGATTATGATTGGAAAAGGTTTGAAAATCAAATAACAAAAAGGAAAGAGAAGAAAAAATAACATATATTTTGTTAGAACTATATGTTATTTAAAAAAAAGGAGTGAAGAGGAAATGGGCCAGAAAGAAGCTGGAAGAAGAACGGAGAAACTGTAAGAGCAAAAGAGCAAATTTTGCCAAGAACAACTAGGAAAGGCAAAAGGACAAGCAGCAGGCAGGTTAAAAGTTGCAGAACGTTGATAGAAACACGGAGAAACATGGAGAAACGTTGAAAAATTGAAGGGTCAAAATTTGCCTTAGTAAAACATATGTGGAAGCGCTTGAGATTTGCCAGGGAAACGTGACGGGAATTACAGCAAACCTGTTTGAAACGCAGAGCAGTTGTTTACCTGGAGCAAGGCAGCCTTGGGTTCAAACCAGGGTCAAAGACGGGTCATCTGGGGAAAACTTTTTGGAAAAACTGTTGAATCAAGGCGTATGATTGGCTGCAAGCCAAAGTTTATTTGATCAGTGTTTTGAAGGCTTTAACTTAAGAGTTAAAGCCTAAAAAATGAGGAGCATAAGCAGAAAATTCAGGGCTTTCATTGGCTGAAGTAATTTTAAGGGTTTAATATATTATAGAAGAAGAAAAACAAGATAGTTTAAGCTTTGAAGAACCAGAGTTCTAAGAGAGGTTTTTGGTCTGAAACAAGGGGCTATAAAAGGGAGAGCTATCTGAGACTCTTCAGGGACTGCATCAAGTGGATTACAAAGTCCACATAGGCTACAGAAGAAGCAAAAAACCAAGGATAGGAAGCCAGAGCTGGAACAGACCGCAGGAGCCTAAGACCAGAACACAGGAGCCCACAACTAAGGTGCAGGAGCCCAAGACCAAGTACAAGGAGTCCAAGATATTGTTGAAGGACTCCAAGTATTGGCACAATTCCCTTATTATTCCCTATCCCAAGGCCATATATCAGAAGGTTTCTAAGGGGATCTTTCTTCTTACTGTGAATAAAGCGTCTATTATAACCTCTATTGAAATTTCTTGTGTAAAGAGAGAATATAAGTCCCATGAGTCAATTACCCCATATTTTTTATCCTAGACCAGGGGACAAGGAATCCTATTGCCTAGGGTGCACAAAGTTTGTCTCTAGTAAATCTGCCCAGGAGGAGTGGGAGAAGGTGACAAGGCATTTGGAAATGACAAATAGAGGAAGAGAGTTCATTGGGGGAGAGTTTGCAAGACTATTACAGGATTGGTATTGGCCTACAGAAGGGCTGGCGCCTGCTGAAGTACAATTATACGGTGGAGACGCTTGCTTAGTAATTGGGAAGGTACTGGAGGAGTTTGCCCTTATGCAAGCCAAGTATAAGCTCCTCACCAATCATTCACCACTGTTCAAGAATGACACTCTTCCAAGCCAGTCCCTGGCTACAACTCAGGACACACTTTGGGGACTGGTGACCAGGAACCCCACAAGAAGTAAGGGTAGTGAGAGGCAAAACTAAAGAAGAAAAATTTTCCACAAACTTACGGCAATAGTTTGCCAATACAAGGAAACCACAAAGTTGTTAGCAAGTCTTGGGAACAGGCCAGCTTTGGATAGCATCCACCTTGCTAGGAGAGACAGCAAAACTGTTTTGGGTGACAATGTAGCCAAGTAAATTGACCTCAGTGCAAAAGAATGAGCACTTAGAAGATTTTGCAGACAGGTTTTATTCTCAAATTCTCTGGAGTACCTGGTGGAGGTGGGTGACATGGTTGTCAATGGAAGATGAGTATATAAGAATATTGTCAAGATAGACAACAACAAACTCATAAAGGAAGGGCAGAAGTGCCTCATTCATTAAGGCCTGAAAGGTTGACAGAGTGTTACATAACCCAAAGGGCATTACATTGTACTCATATAGCCCAAATGGGGTACAGAACAAGGTCTTCCATTTGTGGCCAGGAGAGACTCTGATCTGGTTGAAAGTGCTTTGGAGGTTAATCTTATTGTATACAGAACTACCAGCAAGGCAATTGGTCAAAGCCTCAGCAGAGGGATAGGGCATCCATCCTTTATTGTGATATTGTTAAGAGCTCTATAGTCTACACAATGGCGCTTAGAGCCATCTGATTTACCAAAAAAGAAGATGGGAGAGGAGCATGGAGAGCAAATTGAGAGATGAGACCCTTGAAGAGTTCTTTGTTGATTTAGTTCTTTAGTAGAGTGTTGTCTGAGTCAGAGAGAGGGATAAGCCTTCCCCAGGGAGGAGTGATGCCTGGTTTAAGGTTTATCTGAATATTGTAGGGCCTATGAGAAAGGTAGCAGATTACATTATTCTTCACTAAAGAGATCCTTGAAGTCAGAATAACAATAAGTTAACCCATCCTTGTCCTTGGAGGAAAGAGTATCCAATATTGTACTAGAGATGGTATTCAGGTTCAGCTTGGAGGGAATTGGACAAATAGTATTGGATACAAGGGAAAGCAATTTGACAACATCATTACATGTAAATGAAATTTTGTTGTTCAGGTGATTGAAATTAAGTAAAGTCTCTGTTGCAGATTGAATGGATTAGACATTAAGTTGTCTATCTAGGAATTGAGCAACAGAACAGTTGCGCAATTGCGCTATTGCATCCTGATTTTACTAGGGATAAAGACGTTTAAAATGCCTCTAAAACAGGTGTTCAAAGCGCCTTTCAATGCGCACAAGGCACAGGCTTTACTTCCGCAATTATAAATAGAGCAACAAAGTTATTTATATCTACCTACTTAAGGAAAGCCGCGTGGAAGCGGTTGATCTCTTGCGGTAGACTTTTAGCTGTGCCAATCCACTCTCCTCCATTAGGGAAGTCCTTCTGTCTGTGCCTTCTTGCCCCTGGTGGCAATTCCCCTGCCTCACACTATATAAGTGTGATACTATCTAAATAAACACCAGTTTTGTCTTATTATCTTCTTATATTCTTCTGTCCTTATCCAGGCTGTCACTATACCACAACAGGTATAGTATTAAGATAAAGAATTATTAGACTAACTATTTGTAGAAATCAGCACCCAGGCTGCATATTTTACAACATTGGTGCTCATGGCTTCTTCAAACCACGCCTTCCTGTCTTCCTACCCCCTCAGCCCTGTTTTTGTGGAGAGAGAGATGTCCTTGCCTATACCTGCGGCTCCTTCTGCCCAACCCACTCCAGGATCAACCTTCACTGCTTCTGGCTCTCTATCTGGTAGACTCCATGGCTCTTCCTATGATCAACCAGGACTAAGCCAGTGGTTGCCTAACTACCAACAACTTTTTTGAAATTGCCAGCTCCCAGTCAAGTATGATCTCCTGGATGAGCTCCATTGAAGAAGACCTTACCTCCTTGATACCAATCCAGCCTGACCCCATGAGTGAAGCAGCTGGCATGAACCGCGTCTCCTGCTCCTTGGAGCCTGCCTTGGTGAAGGAAGTATGCTGTCAATATTCTCCTCCTTCTTCTTCTGGTTGTTCTCCTGATAGAATCTCCCTTAATTCTGGCATCCTCCAAACTGTTAGCTGCTTTGATCCCTGCTCTGGCCCCCCAAACCTTGCTCAAAATATATCAGAAGCTGACCACACTCACTCTGGAATGGCTCTATGGATGAGCAAGATAGAACATGTACTTTATTCCTTGGTACCCACCCAGATGAATCAGCATGTTGCCCTGGAGTTCTATAATCATCAACAGAAAACTCCTAAGCCAGAAGATAGCCATAATAGCTGCACCATGGGATTCTCTGCTCTTCAGGATACTATAAAGTCTCAACAGAGACAGATGGGTTTCATCAAGAGGAATTACTTCTGGCCTTCCAGGAAAAGAAAGAGTGACTAGATGAGTTGGATGCTCAATATGCTCTCCTTGACTCCCTTCAGGACCAACTAAGCAAGCATCTTGAAGATGCCTCAGCAATTAGTACCCCTGATACTCTAATGGGATTGCATGGTAATGCTAAAGCTGATAGTTTCCCCTCTCAGAAGATCCATACTACATTGCCCTTTCCTGACTACCACCACTGACACAGAAGCAATGAAGAGGATGTCTCCTTCATTGCACCTTCAGCAGGCACCATGGAGTCTCCCTGGGAACCTGATAGCAATCCCTTTATCACTCCTGATGGTTATGAAGCAACTAAACCTCAGGCTATTCAGAACAAGGAAGAATTTACTGATGATTCTGGCATTGAGGAGTACAATGAGGATCACTCAAAAAACTACTAAGCATCCAGGACAAGGAGAAATCCTTGACTACATTTGTGGTTTCACCTCCCTCCTCTTCCCCCATTCCTCTACCCCCTGACAAGCCTGTGACTGATCCTGATACTTGTTGTTCCTTTACAACAAAGCGTTCTGATGCCCCTCTGCTGGTTGAATTTGCCTCTCAATCAGAAACGTTGGATTCTTTCACTATGAAAATGTAAGATGATCTTACCTACTGGGTCCCCACATCCAAGTTCTTCTTGGCCATGGACCTTATAAATGGCTACTGGCAGAGTGATCTCCCTCCAGATGACCCAGAGAAGTGTGCCATCCTTGCCAACCAAAGGCTGTTCCAGCCTACCAGGATGTCTCAGGGGCTCTCATATGCCCCAACCACCTTCCAACAAGCTATGGACGCTGTGATGGGGAACCTCAAGCCCTAATGTGCCCTGGTCTACTGGATGACATTAATGTCTTCTCTTGCATCTATAACAAACACCTGGAACCCCTGGAAGAAGTGCTCAAACATCTGCACTACATCAATCTGGAGTACACTGATGGAGAGCTTCCAGTTGCTTATACGCTGTGTAGTAAGAAGGTCAAGGTGCTACCTCTCTCAATCAGGGAAGCCAAGGTTATCCCAGTCTACGCCTCCTGTAATATAACTACCCCACCTGGCTCTCAGGTGATTCACAATACAGGCCTCTTGCTGGCTCTACTGACTGGCACTCATGGTAAAATCTTTGGCATCCCTAATGCGTCCAGACTAGAACCATGGGTTGCACCAGGCATCCTCATGTAAAGTGAAAAGGAGGTACTCATACTCTTGGCCAACATGAGTTGTGAAGCTATGTTTGTCTCAAAACACCAACTTCTGGCTTATATACAACTGGAAGAGCATGACAACCTGCAGGAAACTGCCCCCTTTGAAGACTTCTCTGAGTTGGGTCTACCCTGTGAGCAACCACTGGTGCTATTGGTCATAAGCTGCAACTCTCTATCCAGACTCTCTAAAGAGCAGAAGGATCAAGCTATGGATCTCTTTATCCAGTATAAAGATGTGTTTGCCAAGGATGATTATGACCTGGGCAAGGCTGCAGATGTTGCTCATCATATTGACACCCAAGGCAGTCCACCTATCTGCTCCAGATCTATATGGCGCAGTCAAGAAAATCATGCTGTGGCTAACAAGGAACTTCAGAAGCTATTGGGATCTGGCTTACTGGTCCCCAGTAAAAGCCCTTGGGCTTCCCCTATCCTGATTGTCAAAAAGAAGGATGGCAGCAACCGTGTGGTGATTGACTACCGTCAACTAAATGCTGTTATCAAGAAGGATTCATATCCCCTCCCTTGTGTTGACAATACCTTGAACCAACTGGGTGGTGCCAAGTTATTCAGCACCATGGACCTTATAAGTGGTACTGGCAGATTGATCCACCCCCCGCTGATCAAGGAAAATGTGCAATCATCACTGAACAAGGGCTATTCTAACTCACAAGGATGCCTCAAGGTCTGTCCAATGCCCTGGCTACCTTCCAGCGGGCCATGGATGCAGTGATAGGCAACCTCAACTCACCAGTGTCTTGGTCTACCTGGATGACATTAATGTGCTCTCCCAAACCTTTAATGATCACCTACAACACTTGGAGGAAGTCTTCCAGAGGTTACTTGCAGCCAAGCTCAAGCTCAAGCCATGCAAGTGCAACTTCTTCAAGGATCACCTTGAGTTCTTGGGGTTCACCATTAGCCAAGATGGACTCTGTCCTGTACCTCTGAAGGTGGAAGCCATTGAGAAAACACAGATCCTGGCCAATAAGCGGAACATGCAGGTCTTCCTGGGGATGATTGGGTACTACCACCGCTTCATCTTCAACTTTGCATCCCTGGTCAAACCCCTTTTTCAGCTTTGCCAAGCTGATAAGGAATTCTTCTGGAGCCCAGCGTGCCAATCTACCTTCAATACTCTCAAGGGAACACTGACTGCAGCCCCTGTACTGGCCTACCCTGACTTTGCCAAGCCTCTTGTGGTTCATACAGATGCTAGTCTGACCGCAATTGGGGGTGCTCTCTCCCAACTGGACTCCAAAGGACTTGAACATCCTGTTGGATACTGCTTGTGTACGCTTAACGTTCACAAGAGGAACTACACTATCACCAAGCAAGAGTGTCTGGCTGTGATATACTCCTACCAACAATTCAGAGTCTATCTCCATGGGGCCATTTCACAGATGTAACAGACCATGCCTCCTTACAATGGCTGAAGACCCTCAAGGACCCCAAAGGACGTCTGGCGTGTTGGGCTGTTAAACTTCAGGCTTATGACTATGTAATCATTCATCAAGCCAGAGCAGCCCAACAGAATGCTGACTCTCTCTCCCACCTTCCCACTGTTGCCTTAGTATCCCATATGGATGACATTCTCTATGACAAGCTTATGGAGGATCCTTGTTTGTGGGGGGAGGAGCTAGTAGAGATACAGAGAGCTCTCAAGAAGCTAGCTGTTGATACCAAGGTCTCTAAGGGACAACTCCTGAAGTTTTGTGGAGACTCTTGGCTACCTTACGTACGCCCATCCCTACACATGGACTCAGTGGTGGCTGCCAAGACTACTGGCCATGGCAGCATACAGAAGATGTTAGCTCTGCTACAGCAACACTGCTTCTGGGAAGGAATGCACACTGATGTAGTAGATACGCTAGCAATCTGTCATGACTGCAACATTGAGAGTCCTAAGGTTGCCAAGTTCCAACACAGACTTGTACACCATGGGTTTGCCTTCCACACTGTAGCCATTGATCTAGTGGGCCCCCTGCCAGCTACCAGCAGTTGTAACAAGTTCATCATTATGGCTGTTGACCATCTGACTAAATGGGTAGAGTCCAAGGCAATCCCCAACCAATCTGCACTGATGACAGCCACATTCACCCTGGAGAATATCATATACAAACATGGTTGCCCCCAGATTCTGCTGACAGACAATGGTATCAACTTCACCAGTTATATCATCCCCCGCCTCAACCAACTGATGAGAATTTGTGGGACACTATCCACTCCTTATCACCCACAGACAAATGGCATGGGAGAGCGCACTAATGGGAGCCTGGTCCAGATACTACGGAAGCTCAGTCACCAACATGAGACTGAATGGGATAGCTTCCTGCCTGCGGCCACCTTTGCATACAACATTGGGTACCATTGGGCCACTGGCAAGCCGCCCTTCCAACTGCTCTACAGCCGGCAACCAGGACTTCCCCCTTTACTATATTCCTTGATAAAGCTATGCCTGGATGTGTCCCCAGAGGTGTACCTCAACAAGCTGGTTCAAACTCTTATTTGCTTGCACTCAGAAGCCTACACCATAAACTTAAACCATAAGTTGCAGGACCTAGAACAAGCTACATCCAAACGCCCCACCTTACCCACTTACCTGGTAGGAGACTCAGTATACTTCTTCATCAATAGAGGGTACAGCCGTGAATCCAAACTTGCCTCCCCTTGGCAAGGCCCAGTTCAAGTTATCCAGAAGACTGGCCCCAACTCCTACACCCTTAAGGAGCCCCATTATGGGCAATTGATCATTAGAGTACACACTCAGTATATGTGTGCTGCTCCTAGTGACCAAGAGTAAGCCCCAATGAGGACAACAACCCAAAAAAACAAAAGCCTAATTAAAAAAGTCCATGGGTTGTTGTCCTGTTTGCAATAGTGTTGCACCAAAGTATGAGGAATAAGAATGAAAGAACAAGGCGTTTATTAGAGACTGACAAGACTCTTCCAGTACCGCACCAACTGTTTTACCACCTGAATGACAGCCAAGAAACACAACTGGTTGCCTACAGATCCACAAAGCCAATGACTAAGGATTGGACAACAAACCCCCACCTAATAAGACATATGATTGACCACAACACCATAGCCGCTACCTAAAGACACCAAGCCATTCTTGACCCTATTGCCTAATCCAGTGGAGAGAAATGTTGCAGATTGGATGGATTAGACATTAAGTTGTCTATCTAGGAATTGAGCAACAGAACAGTTCTGCAATTGCGCTATTGCATCCTGATTTTACTAGGGATAAAGACGTTTAAAACGCCTCTAAAACAGGTTTTCAAAGCGCCTTTCAATGCGCACAAGGCACAGGCTTTACTTCCGCAATTATAAATAGAACAACAAAGTTTTTTATATCTACCTACTTAAGGAAAGCCGCGTGGAAGCAGTTGTTTTCTTGCGGTAGACTTTTAGCTGTGCCAATCCACTCTCCTCCATTAGGGAAGTCCTTCTGTCTGTGCCTTCCTGCCCCTGGTGGCAATTCCCCCGCCTCACACTATATAAGTGTGATACATCTAAATAAAAACCAATTTTGTCTTATTATCTTCTTATATTTTTCTGTCCTTACCCAGGCTGTCACTATACCACAACAGGTATAGTATTAAGATAAAGAATTATTAGACTAACTATTCGTAGAAATCAGCACCCAGGCTGCATATTTTACAACAGTCTCTCTCAACTATGGGATTCCAAGGATGAACGGGAAGGATAAGTTAGGAGAGGAGTTACACATGATGCAGAATGGAGAGCCCTCCAAGTCAATGGTGACATGTGGGAGGATAGGTGTGGCACCAATGATAGTGCTGTTTCCCACCTTAACGTCAAGGGACCCAGAAGCAGAGAGTTCAATTAGTTTAGAAAGTATCCCCTAAAGAAAGTTGGCATAAGCGCCAGTATCAAGAAGAGCAAGGACCTTGATCTTTCCCAAAGGTCCATGAATAGTTACCAAGATGGTAGGTGACTTGAAAGTGTTGATAAGGGAAAGCAAAGTGAGAGTAGAGGTTTTGTTGACAAAGGGGGAGCGCTTGAAGAGAGGGCAGGCTGGTAAAAGATGATGCATTGATCCACAGTAGGAGCAGAGATTATTTTTCCTTCTTCTAAGGACTTCCTTGGCAGTAAGGTGAAAACCTCCCCCAGACTTTGGCTTGGTGCCAGGTGGAGAGTTTGAAGGAAGTGGTACCTTGTCTGGTACAAAAAACTGAGCTGCAGGAGTTAGGTTAGAAGAAGGAGGTGTTTTGGAGGAAAGGTATTTTTGGTTCCACTTAACCACCTCTCTGATAAGAGGTTCTAGCTTGTCAGGAAGGTTGTGGTGGACCAAAAATTCCTGGAGCAATCTGTTGAGGTCTAACTTGTAGAAGCTATAAGCCTCA
This sequence comes from Entomophthora muscae, assembly GCA_014839935.2. NCBI lineage: Eukaryota > Fungi > Entomophthoromycota > Entomophthoromycetes > Entomophthorales > Entomophthoraceae > Entomophthora > Entomophthora muscae. The sequence goes on from QTSX02006490.1 coordinate 217,836, forward strand.
GTGTCAGAGGCTTGTAGTCTTAACTGAAGAGAGCAAAACTTCCAGTTGTATTTGTCAAGTGGGAGCAAACCTTGTGTGAGACCTGCAATACAAGAAGTAGAGGGAGTGGATGACTCTTTGTCTTCTCCATAGAAGGATAGTAGTGAACTGACAAAGAGTTTGTAGTTCTGGAGGATACCCGGGTTGTGTATTGAGCAACAGCTAAACCAATCTCTGTAGTGGCCGGTGAGCTTCTCCGCAAGATAGAGGACCTTCTGGGAGTTGGTGGAGAATTCATATCTGTAAGCAGTAAAGTGGGCCTGTGCATAAGCTAAAGTGTTAAAAGTACTAGAGGGTGGCAAACTATGAGCTAAGGTATTGAGAACTACTGTTTGGTTGGTGTAGGAAGTAGGAGTATGCCCCTCCTTATTACAAAAACCTTTATTATATAACCCACCAAGTAAAAAACTACTAGAGATAACAATGTTACAATAATAATAGAGAGAAATAAGGCTAAAAAGATGATAGAAGAAATGGAAAATGTATTACCTGGGTCAATCCCATGAGAAGCCAAAATAATGTAAGGTCTTGCCCATATTGGTCCAAGGCTATAAACTAGCGCGTCTAAGGCAGTAGGATTAAGATTTAAAAGGTATAAAAAGGTGGGAACTGTCTGTAAAATAATCTTACAGAACCCTGCTAAAAACCTATACTGAGTTACAAAAGGAATGATTGAGTTTAAGAACCCTAAGATAAGAAGATAAAATAAAGTGTTTAATAGTGAACAATTTGTAACTAAGGAAATGTCAATATTAGGATATTCTCCATCAGCAAATTGGTACATATAACTATTGAAAGATTCCTCAAGGGAAAATGATGGATACAACATGCCTAAGACTTGTTGTTTTACAAGTTTCATTTGTTTAAGGAAATAAAAGGCTAAACTTTAAAATGAAATTAATAAAAATGTATAAATTTCTAAAAATTAAGATCTCAAGTTTAAATTAGATAAAAGATTGAAGGGAAGAAATCACTTAGAATTTTGACTTAAAGCCTACCTTTCACAAGCTCTTTATTTATAGAAAAAAGTCTTTGCCGGTTGTATAATGATAGTCATGGAGAAAGCAGCCAAGAACAGGAGTAAATGGAGGAAGTTTGGGTGAAAACCTGGAGGAAAAGGAGAGCTTCAAAGCCCAACAGAAGTTGATCTGCACCTAAGCTGGGGAAAGCAGCAACAATGTAACCAGGAGTTTTGAAAGGTAAGAATAGGTGAAAATATTCTACTTTGAAGTAGGAATATATAACAGGATATAATGGAAGACAGCAACAACAGCAACAACAATTTGAACGCAAATAGCAAAAAGCACAAGGTAATTAACTTTAAAATACTTATATATTAACTTTCAATTCAAAACTTCCATATTAAAAAAATACTGAATTTAAATCAATCAAAAACAAACAAACATAATAAATTTAAAGAGCCTGCCCTTTGGGGCAGGGCATGACACCTGATCAGAATTGCGCCTATTTTATACATAAGCTTCCAGGCCTGGCCTGCCTCCCCTGTGGGAGTCCAGCCAGACTCTGGTATGGGCTGTGACAAGAATCATTACAGGAATATGGGGGCCCCGCTGTTGGCACTTTGTTGTTGTCTCTGCCTAATGTTAATCTGATGCCCGCAAATTTAGGAGTTTTCTATACCGTATCTGAATCTGAGACATTTGTAACTTCTAAATGTCCTGAATTCTACGCCAAAGACTCATTGATTCTTTCTCAGGTGATTTACATCAGGCTCCTTTGGTTAGGGTTAATCATTTTACTTAACCTAAGTTTATCTTTTGGAAATTTTCACAAAACAGTATCTGAACCTTTGTTAGTGGTTAATCATCAACTTCATATGGATTTGGGTGGTGATGCCTCACCAACTAGAGACTGCTTCTTATTATCCGACAATTTCTGTCACAAGTGTTGGATGTTTGTTTCTCTTTCTCTGCTTTATAATAGAGGCTTTGCAGATTGGTTATTTGGTCCAGGTTAACATGCCTCATTACATGTGACTTGAGAGTGTCATAGTACATGAGGTGTGTGGCTGGGTTGTCAAAACCCATATCTGAAGGGGGCTGTAGGCGGAGTTCCTCATAGACTCAAGTGAGCTCTCTTGCTGTGCCAGTCTGGGTCAGGTTCTTCACTTGGTGTATGATTATGAGGGCTATGTCCTTAATTAAAAATATGTCAAAAAGTCTCTTTTAAAGGTGTCCCATTTCTTCATGATGTGATCCTTGTGTCACTTGTCTCACCAGGTTCTGATTCATGAGTCAAGTGAATGGAGATCTCTGCACCTCAAAAGTGTGTGAGGCATTCCATTTGCCCCAGCTTGTTTTGTGAAGATTGTATCCATGCTGTGGTGCTGTTTTTAGCACCTACAAACAACTCTAAGGTGGCACTGCAAAGTTGCTGAGCCACATGAGCGGGCATAATACTCTCTTTGTTGACTTGTGGCGTGACAGTAGGCTCCTGGAAGAATCCTTGAACAGATAAGGTATTGAAGGCAAGGACCAGCAACACTATTATATGGTACAGGATGTATCCTTCTGGTATTTTGGTCCCTGTGTTTAGGGCGTCTAGTCTACAGGGAGTCAAGACATGATTTTTTATATATTTTTGACTGCAGCAAGTACAGACAACAGGCGTAATTTTAAAAAGGAAAGGTAGGATTGAAAATTTACATGTGCTACCAATGTTGTAAATGCTCTTTTTTAGAAGAGTTACAAAAGGAAAATATTTTCAAAGACTAGATAATATTTTTATTATGAGATAAGTGCTATATGGTTGCTGTGAATCTGGATATTGGTAACATGATTGTGGTGATTACTCACTCAGATGATTAAGGGGGTGGCTTTATCCTTGTAGAGAGTCAAGCGCTGAATTGAGGCATCCACTGTGTGAGGATTGCTATCTGATTCTGTTACTATAAATTCAGAGCCTAAACGTAAAAATGCAGGATTTTCAAATCCTTTGTCCAAATTTTGAATCATTTTTGTAGGCAACTCAGCTGAGTGAAATTAAAATATTTAATAAAATCAACCATTTATTTTGACTTTTTTGATTTATTTAAATTGGCAAATTTTGAATCTCTTGAGCAGATAACTCAACTAACAAAAGACAAAACTCAGCAAACAAATTTGGGATACATGAATCAGAAATGCGGGATTCTTATGTACAATTTGAGATTTCCTGTATGTCAAACAAATCATAGAGATCATGTAAAAATTAACAAATCTGAAATTGCGGGATTGTCAAATCCAAGAACCAAGTTTCAAATCATAATTGCGGTGAATTTGAAATAAACATAATTTATGGGTGTCTTAAAAAGGATGTTAAAGGATCTAGAGTGGATTTGTGCTGATTCTTTTAGGAATCACAGACACTCTCAAAAATCACAATGTTCCAGTTTAGGATGGCTAAAATTTAGATCATAATATTCACTGACTTAACATACTTAACAATAAAATTGATTAAAATATACACTTCTCTTTTTGAGTTTATTTTTCAATATAAATTTATTATGCATTCCTTTAATAAACAACCAAATAAACAAGCTGTTCCCTGGCCTTGACAAAATCATGCAGGACTACACTGGGTCTTCCAATTGTGAAGCCTCTGTCTATGGCCACTCCTAACCCGCAGGCCCCTCCCCAAGCCCCACCCAGGAGTGTGTTCTTTCTCCTGCAACTTCCAGAATGGCCCTGTTTGCCCACCATGCACAGGCAGCTGCCAACCCCAAATCTTATCAGCAATGGCATCCAGAACCAGCCATTTGCGCCATGGGGTCACCCAGAGAACCCAGAATCCCAAAATAGCCAATCAGATGGCATTGTCCAGTTCCCAAGAAGAACACATCCCTCCTCCAGCCAATCAGCCTGCAAGAAGCAGAATAAAATCAATCACCCCAGAGATTGTTCTCAAAATGATCAAAAAGCAAGGGATGCTTATGTCCATTGGGGGAATTGCGGCCGCAATGGGGTTTGCAAAGTCCACTGTGGCTGCAACCCTGCAAGCACACGTCAATTATGATCCCCCTCCCAAGAAGACCCTAAGTGGAGCCTGTACATCAACTGAAGCAAAAAAAACCCATCCCCTTATGATGGCCATCATGGAATTTGATCTGTGAATGCCCCTGGTCCAAGTTTGTCTCCAACTGGAACTCTATGGCATTTTCACAAAAAAAAGAACAGTTGATTTGTGGATTCACAGAGTCTGGTTGCTGCTAGAATCTTGTCCAATCAAGTTCTCAGTGGTCCCAGTTTGGTGGATACCAACCCCTACAATTCAACCACTATTAATTTTATTAAAGGGAGGGCAATGAGGACAGCAACAACGTCATCTTCTTGTTGTATGTCAAGATTTCTGCAAGCACCCAGAATTATGGAGAAAAGTGTATCCAATCTGACGTCTCCAAGCGCGGCCCAATCTTGTATCAAATTTTTGGGGTTTTGTTGGCAGTTTCCCCATTGGGTGTCAATTATTACTCAGCAATATCAAACCAGCAGATGGGTATGCCTAATAGCTGAGCTCAAGGACATGCTGGAGGAGTGGGCTACCCAACATGCTGTGTACACAGTTGTACTGATTGCAGAGCTGGAGCAGCAGGAATGGGCAACCAAGGAAATTAGGGCTGCAGGACATACATGTGATAAGGAGCGCCTTTTTTGGGGAGGCTTCAAATATTGAATTAGGAGAGAAGATAAGTATCTTTTATTGGATAATATTTCAGACGTATATAGATTTGGCTGTGGTGGAGATTTAGTTGGATTGAACCTAGGGGTTGGTCATGTGTGGGATGGGTTTAAGCCACTGGATACTTGGATTGTCATGTGATCTTGCTTGGTTACCATTCTCATGTGTTGAACAGTATATTGGAAGGGCACCAAATCGGGTGATGGCTGGATGTTAAGTAAGTTGGTGGTAACCAGAACGCTTGTACATCCAGACCCTTGACACACACCCTTAAGGGGTTATTCTGGTGCATCAGGAGGGGGCTTTGTCTTAACGGCTGCCACCTGATGCTCCTGGAGTTGTTTACTAGTTGGAACCAGTCTGGTTGAGTGTTCTCTTTTGCTAAGGCGGAGACAGGTTCTGTAATATTTCTAGACAATTTGGGTTTTGGTACCTTGGAATTTCACTAGATATGTGTTGTGATCTGGTCTGTACTTGATGGCTCTTCCTGGTCCCTGATGTACTAAATATAGTTTCTTTCTGTTGCCAGCTAGAATCCGGACAAGGGAGTCAATGGGAAGTGGTTCCTGTGTGGAGGTTACCTTTTGTGTTTTGAGCCTCTTTATTTCTGCTATTTTAGCTTTGAGGCGGATGTGTTGTAGAGTTGGTCCTTGTTCCACTGTGGGAAGTTTACCTGAGGGATATTTATGTATGATTGATTGTTGTGGGTAACTATCTCTGGTTTGTATCTGTAGGTTAGTTCAAACAGTGAATAGCCTGTCCTTGATTGGTGCAGACCTGGGATACTAGTAATGCAGGTTTCACGTATAGTGGCCATGTGTCTTTGGCTTTGCCATCCATTATTTTCTCTAGGGTCCTGTCATGCCCTGCCCCAAAGGGCAGGCTTTTTAAACTTATCATATTTTTTTGTTTTCAATTGATTTGATCTTTCTTTATTTTTTAATATTGAAATTTTGAATTAATAGTTTACATTTAAGTATTTTAAAGTAATTTACCTTGTTTTACGTCAATTTGCGTTTGAATTAATGTTGTTGTTGTCTTTTGTTTTTCATCTATTCAAATAGCTTTATATTCTCTACTTTAAAGTTAGAGAAATTTTAATTTTCACTCACCTTTTCAAAACTCCTGGTTACGTTGTTGCTGCTTTCCCCAGCTTCAGTTGCAGATCAACTTCTGTTGGGCTTTAAAGCTCTCTTTTTCCTCCAGGTTTTCAACCAAACTTCCTCCATTTACTCCTGTTCTTGGCTTCTTTCTCCATGACTATCATTATACAACTGGCAAAGACTTTTTTCTATAAATAAAGAGCTTGTGAAGGGTAGGCTTTAAGCCAACATTTTAAGTGACGTCTTCACTTCAATCTTTTATCTAATTTAAACTTGAAATCCTAATTTTTAGAAATTTATACATTTTTGTTAAATTCATTTTAAAGTTTATCCTTTTCTTTCCTTAAACAAATGGAACTTGTAAAACAACAAGCCTTAGGCTTGTTGTATCCATCATTTTCTCTTAAGGAATCTTTCAATAGTTATATGTACCAATTTGCTGATGGAGAATATCCTAATATTGACATTCCCTTAGTTACAAATCTTTCACTAGTAAACACTTTATTTTATCTTCTTTACTTAGGGTTCTTAAACTCAATCACTCCTTTTGTAACTCAGTATAGGTTTTAGCAGGGTTCTGTAAGATTATTTTGCAGACAGTTCCCACCTTTTTATACCTTTTAAATCTGAATCTTAATGCCTTACACGCACTAGTTTATAACCTTGCACCACTATGGACAAGACCTTATAGGTCCTAATAAGGCTGCTGTTTAGGTGTTCCACTCTGCTGTTGGCCTGTGGCATGTATGGAAAGATTGTGGAATGTTTAATGTTTTTGGATTTTAAGTTTTTGTTTACTATGTGACCTGATAACTTGGTTGCTCCATCAGTTATTATGTAGTCTGGAGTGCTGTAGTTGGCTATGATTGCCTTGTTAATGATTGGTTTATTGTTTATGCTTTATGGTCCTTTATTGCCCAGCAGATGGGCCAGCGTGTGGCAAAGTCAATGGCTACAATTAAGAAATGATGGTTTGTTTTTGTTTCTGGGAAGGGGCCCACTACATCCAGTCCCCAAGCCTTGAATGATTCAGGGTCTGATACTGGGTTGACTGTTGGCTGAGGAGCCTTTGTACTGGTGTATTTCTTGCACACTATGCACTTTTTCAGAACATCCCCTATATCCTGTTTGAGGTTGGGCCACCATACTATCTCTTTTAGTGTGAGGTATAGGTTGTTAGCCTTTGTATGTCCTAGTAGGTGGGAAAGTCTTAATATGGTGTCAACTCTAGGTGCAAGTGGGATGTAAGGGACATTTTTTTGTTAATGATTTGGTATAAAGTGCCATTTGATACATGGAAATACTTTTCATTCCTTACTTATGTATTGTGGGTCAGTTGGTGTGTTGAGGGGTCTTTCCATTTGGTTTTTAACTCAGTGTTGTATAGGTTTGACCAGTCAGAGTCCAGGTGGTCAGGATGATCCTCTCTAGGCTGACATAGTCTAGAGAGAGCATCAGCTGTGACCAGCTCTGCCCCCTTTTTGTATTGGATGTCCAAATTAAGCTGTTCAAGGGACATATATCTGGCTTGTCACCGTGCAAGTGTGTTCTGAGTTTTAAAATAGATTAAGGATTTGTGGTCAGTTAGTACTCAGACGTTTAAATGTCCTTCTAAGTAACATCTCCTTTCTTGCATGAATGATATATTACTAGCAATTCCTTGTTGTATATTGGGTATCTCTGCTCAGTGTTGGTCAGTTTTCTGCTTTTGTAACATACTGGCAGGAAGCCTTGTTGCCCTGGCTGGCAGATGCGCAGGAATGCGCCAATGGTGGTGTCACTGGCATCTGAATTGAGTTTGTAGCACCTGTTTTTATTAGGATATTGCAAGATTGGTGTTTCCAAAGCTTGTTTTAATAGTTGGAAATTCTTGTCACATTCTGGTGACCAGATGAATTTCTTTTTGGCATTGCCCTTGGTTAAGTCATTGATTGGTGTGGTGAGTTTTCCGCAGTCTTTGATTTATTTCCTTAGTTAAGCTACCATACTGAGAAAGCATCTAACTTTTTTAATAGAGGTGGGGTGTTGCATGTTATTTATGGCTTTAATTTTGTCTGGATCTGCTTTGATGCCGCTGTCAGAGACAATGTGGCCCAAGAACAGGAGTTTATTTTCCATAAATTGGCACTTACTTGGTTTTGCATAAGGTTGTGCTTTTCAAGTCAATCAAGTGTCTTGCGGACATGTGTGAGGTGTTCCTCTTTTTTTTGAGAATATGATGATATTGTTGAGGTAGCATAATTTATTTGAGAGGCCATTTAGCGCTTGGTTCATCATGGTGACAAACGTTGCAGGAGTGTTGGTCATCCCAAAGTTCATTACCCTACACTTAAAAGATCCAAATTGTGTACAGAACGCCGTCTTTGGTATGTTCTTTTCCTTTACTTCAACCTGGTTGTAACCTGAGGTGAGGTCAATTTTGGAGAAAAAATGGCTCTTGAGAGTCTTGCAGACAGATCCTCTATGAGTTGTAGGGGATATCTATTTTTTACTGTGCTTGCATTTAGTTCTCTGTAGTCAGTTACTAGATGCAGAGTGCCTTCCTTTTTCTTTACAAAGAACACTGCTGCCCCCCATGGGGATTCAGACAGGCAAATAAATCCTTTTGCTAAATTATCCTCAATGTGTGCTTAAAGTTTTGGGTCTTCATGGGAGAGAATCTTTGGAGGGGTACAGGCTTAGGCATGGCTTTGCATAGTTTGACGCCATGTTGGACCTCCTGTTTGGGGGGGGGGGGGGGGTAACTCTGTGAGTTCTTCTTTGAATACATGAGTGTATTCATTTAGGAGTGCCGCAAGTTCTAGGCATTGGATTTTTGTTGTTTTATATTATTGAATTCAATGTACCTCATTATGTGGAGGGTACTATCTTTATGTAGACATTCTGGGTTGTCTTTGTTTATAACCTGGACAAATACTGTGTCTCTTAGAATGAGGTTGTTGGGTTCTTTGAGGATATTGAAATTGACTCTGTTGCATTTGATGGTCATGGTTTTTGTTTTCTAACATACGCTGGGGTTCACTCAGGTAAAACAGTCCATGCCTGCTACAATGTTGTAGTTTATGCTGCTCATGAAAAGTCCTTTGATGGACGTTTGTATGCCTTGGAGGTCAATTCTGAAGGGAGTTGTTTTGCCTTTGAGTAGAACCTTTGATTTGTCTGCCATTCTGGTGTATTTGAAGTTGGATTTGATAACTGGTATTTTATATTTGGTTAAAAACAGTTTGCTAACCATAGTGTGTTATGCACCAGAGTCAAATAAAATTTTATGTGTATTTGATTTGTAAGTGCATGAATAGACAAGAAGTTGTGAACAATCTTTAATTTTTAAGTTCATAAAAATGGAGGATTGTGGGACACAGGGGATGCAAGCAGCAAAGTTTGTGCCTTGGTACAGTTTCTTGTCAAGTTGGGGGGGGACAGGGGCACTTAAGCCTGTTCCCCCTCCTCTTTTCCCTGTTCCTCTGTCTTGAGACCTTTGAGTTCAGAGAATGTGGGGGTCAGATTCATATCAGGTTGCTGTTTCAGCATTGTTTACTTTGGTGGTGTCCTCTTTATTGGGACAGGAGCAGTTTGCGCTTTGGCTGCCATTGCCATTGTTGCGCTTGGAGTTGATGTTGCTATGATTGGTGTTTTGGCGTTTGTTGCCATTGGTGTTTTCTCTGTCATTGCTGTCTGAGGAGCAATTTCTGTTGTGTGCAGCATATTCCATGTTTGCGCGTTTTTCTGTGTGCTTGGCTTCTACAATGAGCACAGGCATGGAGGTATTAGCCTCTGGGCAGATGAGGGCAGCAACAGAGGGTTTCATTCTGTTGATGAATGAGGCTCTGGTATGTATGTTGTAAGCTTGTACTGGGCTTTGGATTTTGTGGTTTATTTTCTTGAATTCATTGTGTAAGCTGTGATAGTGATCTTCTGAAGAAGATTGCTGAGCTGTATTGCAATGTCTTGGAGGGATTTGGTGATGCAGAAATTGTGTGTGATGTCTGCTTTGAACTCTTCCCAGTTGTTAAGCTGGTTGTCAGTTTGTGAGCCAACCCAGGTGGCAAACCAGTTAGCTGCAGCCTTGTACAGGCGCTTGCTGGCTTCCTGGACCCATTTTTTGTGGGGGATGTGGCTGGTGCAGAGTTTAGCGGCTGAGTGGTCTAGCCAGTTGATGATGTTTTCTTTGTTTTTACCAAAGAACTTGTCAATACTAATGTATTTGGTGTTGATAACTTTGCCTGTGATAGGTGGTTGTGCGTTTGTTTGTGGTTGAAGAGAGCAACTGTATTGAATTTTCTTGGTGCATGCTTTGGTCATGACCAGACTTTCAAATATGGTGTATCCACTAGGTATATCTTTGTTAATGTCATGGGCGTGGAAGTACGTTTTCCAGGTCTTCTGGGATGTGGCCTGGTTGAGTACGTGAGCAAAGGTGGGCGGGTTTTGGTCAGTCATTTTCTCTTTCATAGGTGTGGTCAAAAACCTGTAGCTTCTACCAGTGATAAGGAGCGCCTTTTGGGGAAGCTTCAAATATGGAATTAAGAGAAAGAGAAGTATCATTTATTGGATAATATTTTAGACTTATATAGATTTGGCTGTGGCGCAGATTTAGTTGGATCAAACCTAGGGGTTGGTCATGTGCAAGATGGGTTCAAGCCACTGGATACTTGGATTGTCATGTGATATTGCTTGGTTACCATTCTTGGTATGTTGAACGGTATATTGAAAGGGCACCAAATTGGGCAATGTCTGGATTTTAAGTAGGTTGGCAGTAGCCAGAATGCTTGTATATCCAGAACTTTTACACCTGCTGGTCCTATCTCATCAAGTACACTGACATACATCTTGCAGATGTATGTTTTTACAATTTTGGTTCAGCTCACAGGTGCTTAAAGCCTGCCATATACTTGAACTGTGCACCCAAATTGAGAAGGGGTGTGAGCTTTTCCCTTCCATATTTGTTCAGGACAATATGATCTTGTCATATTCTATGCAAGTGATAGTGATAAGTCCAGAAAGGACTCCCACCTCCTCCCACATCCATTTATTTGGCTTGTCAAGCCCACATATGTGATAGAAGAAGAATTTTAACAATTGAATCAATCAGCTCTTGCCGCCTCTTCCCAGCCAACAAACCAAGCCACCCCAACTTCCCCATCAAGACCAAGCCAACTGCCTTCCATCCCTGACTCCCAGACCACCACTTATTTCCTCCCCACTACCTCTGATGCTGTCTCTTTTACAGGCGCAGATAACAGTGATGTACATTCCGCCCATTCTCTCCCCTACTTGTCCTTTGATGAGTAAAATAAACACTTTCTTTGTGACAACTTATTACAATTAATATCATTTCTTTTAATTTATAATTAATAGCATATTCTTTTTACACTATTGGCATTCTTGTAATCAAAAAAATGTTGTATATTTTGTGAATAACATAAAATTATTTGCATAAATATTTTTATCATCAATAATAAATTAAGGACCATAAATATAAATTTTGCATTAGAATATTGCAATTACATGTCAAATCTTGATATTTTGATACAGTAGTTTTAAAAGCTATGGCAACAACTGAAAATACCTCAGATTTAAACAAAATGATTTCAGATTTAAACAAAATCCAACTATCAGGTTAAAATATACACTCTGTTAACAGGGTTTATTGGTGTTAATGGGCAAAATGAGTCAACACAGCAACAAAGAGCTCACACGCAAAGCAAAACCATTCAAAATATAATCCAAAATACATTGATTCACAAAAAAAATGGTGTGAGTTGACTTTCAGTGTACAGATGTTTACTATGTGAATTGGTGACAAAATACGCCCAAGCAAGGTGAGTCAAAACTCAAACCAAAAACAAAACACAATAGCAACTCACTACGTAAACAAAATCACTCACGCAACGTGTGCAATGGATTGTAATCATGAATGATACCAAGGTATCTAAAATAAGACACAAGATCTGAAACATAAATCTTAAAAATATTGTGTTGGGTGTTTGAATTTGGCAGTAAAATCTGGGGAAAATGGTGGATTTTTTTGAGTATTCTAAAATGGGTGTTGTAAAACTAAAAACAACTAATTGAGAAATAAAAAATCTATAATTGGGATATTGAGTGGGAAAAACTCTAATTAAATATCCATATTCAGATAAAAGCAAAAATTAAAATTAGAGAGTAACTTAATTGAAATTTATTTAATATTTTATTAAATTTTAAAATGGAAGGAACACAACAACAGTACCAATGCACCTGTTGTGCACCGCGGTTGTGGTTGCCTCCTTGGGTCAAAGAATAGAGTTAGCGCAACCCAAGTGCCTGCTCAAAGAGGAGACAGGAGAGGAGAGTTCCATAGTGACGCTGCACTGACACAGCTGGTTCAAGGAGCACAAGCTGCTAGGGTGCAGAGCATCAACCCTCGGGTCTAAAAGCTTACCCAGAAGCCCACCAAGGTCACCACTACAAAGAAAGAGAGAAACAAGGAGGTAGAACTTACTTTGTATGTGTTTGACGTTGTGAACCAGCAAGAGTTGGTCCCGTCAGCCATGCTGGAGAAGGTGAAGCCTGTATTTGATACTAGCTATAAGCCCTACGCCAGTGATGGCAATCAGGAGGATGACAAGGAGCCCAAGTTCTATCAAACTAATGAGGGGCAGTTAGTGTTGAATAAATTTGCTGCGTTTTACACCAAGGTGTCCATGCATTGCAAGCCTGTCACCAATCAGGATCCTGTCTTGTCTGAACCCACAAAGCCCTCTCAGAAGTGTATTCCTGATATCAAACACATCATTCTGCTTAAGCTAATGTGAAAATCAGGCAATTATAGGGCGGCAGCAGCCATTGTTGGGGTGGATCCCAAGTACGCAACCAAGACATTCAACAAGTTCATCAATACTGGCTGAGTCCTTGCTGCGGAGAAATCCTTGTGTGTGTCAACCATGCTCACCAAGGAGCACAAATGGGCAATCCACCAGTGAATAACCCAGGATTGCCATCTTGAACTGGAAAATATACAGGTCATGGTCAAATCTACTTTTGGGTTTGAGGCCTCAATTTCCTTTTTACTACCATCTGGACTAAGGGAATGTGCTTTTCCTGGAAAAAGCTTGGGGTATCTCCCTATAATAGAAACAGCCCAACCAACATTGAGACCTGTAAAAACTATGCAGAGGCGTACACTGCCCTCAAAGCCGGTAACCTCCAGAATTAACTCATACAGAATGGAACATCCTCTATGTCAACAATTCTCAAAAATATTTTTCTTATTTTCAATATTAAAGATTATTTTTTTCTTTATTAAATAATTGACACTGATAATAGAAGCAATGTTTGATTTTTATTTTGAGTTTTTAATTGAAAATATAAAAGATAAAGAAAAAACATTTTTTGAAATTTTCAACATGGAGGATGTTCCATTCTGTATGAGTTAATTCTGGAGATTGCCCTCAAAGCAAAGGGGTCAGTCAAATTATACTATATTTACAAATTGGCATTTGCCTTGTCTATGCACAATGCATATGGCTATGCCCCCAAAGGCTCCAATGATGGGATGGCTTGGCATGCTCCAGTCTGCACCACAGACTACTTGATGGTGGCTCTCCTTGGTCCAAAGGGGGTTGAGCTATACCAAATGATACTGGGCTCCCACAACAGCGGTACCTTCCTATCATTTCTCCAATTGGTCCAGGAGCACCTGAGGCGCACAAGCCCTGGCTTCACCAATGTTATTGTGTTGGACAATGTTGGTCTATACAAGGTGGCTGACATTCTAGAGGAATTCCTAATGATTGATACCAATAGAGCAGTGGGCCCCCAGCAATTAGCCACAGTAAATTTGTGCCTTCTCTTCCTCCCAGCCCATTTGCCCTTCCTAAATCCCATCAAGGAAGTCTTTGGGTGACTCAAGCAAGTTGTCAAGCAAGGAACCCCAACTGGGACCAAGGACCTCTTTAGTTTGCTGCAGGACAGGATCCACACTCTCCCAGCCAAGACTGTGGTCAAATTCTATGGCCACACTGATTTGTTCATCCCCGCGTGCCTAGCCAAACAGCCTACCAATTAAAGGCTTAGTGTGTCCAATTCTTTTTTATATTCTCTAATTTACTATTCAAGATTTATTAATTATCATTTTATATTTAGATGTTTCCAAGCCTGCAATCACATTCAGTAAGACAATCAATGAAGGTTAGTAATTTATTTATTTATAATCATTTTTTATTGTGTTGTCTAAGGGTATCCCAAACGCTTGATACTGGATTACACAAACGCATTAATATCACTTTTGGAAAATAAATATAATAATCAAAAAAAAGTTAATTGTAATGTGTAAAAATAAGAAGTAGATTTTATTGAAATATATTATAATGCTTTTATAAGGCTTTCTCTGGGATATATTTCTGCAAATCCTGTTTTCTAAAATAAGAATTAAAAAGTTTATTATAATAAAAATATTTTATAGTATAAAGATGTTTATTAGAAGAGAGAATTTATTATAAACACCTGTAGTGTGTTCTTCTGTATGTACCCACCCCGCAATGGAGGTGGCGCACAACCTCCACTGCCACACCGTGGACAGTGGATACGCCCTTATTAAAAAATTCCCACCTGCTGGTGAAGGGGAGCAGGGTTAGGTGCAAATGGAAGAGCAGCTTTTCAGACGAGGCTGCAAACCCGTAAATCCCTACCAGGACCAGGGCATCTTGTATCATGTGGTCCACTGAGTCATACCCGGGGGGACCTTCTTCCCGTCAAGTGCAAGCCGGGCCTTGTTGATTCCTAGAAGGACCCTGTCTAGATCCTCCATGCTGGTGCTCATCCCAAAGAAAAAAAGATACCCGAGGTAAACCACCAAGTGAAGCCTTTGCCTAGAAAAGGCTTCCGTGAACTCACATAATTTATCATAGACTTCACTGATGTTCTTATTGTGCCTGGTCTTTGCAAAGGTAAGATCCATTACCAAGGGGAGCCCTGTCTCATCTGCACTCCAGGCTAGCCCAAAGTCCGCCAGGAGGATCTTAGTTTTCTTGACAGCTGTTGCGTCTGTAACAGTCAATTTCCCCACAGCGCACCTGAAGTTGTCCAGAAGGTAAGATAGGGTGTGCTCCACTGGGAAGAAGAAGAGAGCAGCCGCATGAGCCTGGCCCATCTCCGGTACCTTCTTGAATGAAAGCGTTGCCAGGACGTCCCAAACAAGCTCAATGGAGTTTACACAGTAAAATCCACTGAGGTTAACCGGGTCCAGGCAGACCAGTTGGGCATCCTTGTAGGCAGTTACTGCCAACTTGGATGCCCTCTTGCCATGCGTCAGCCCAGCCAATGCCTCCTGCAACATAGGAAAGGACCTGTGGATGCGGTTCACCAGCTCCTGCAAGACAGGGGTGACAGATACAGCTGCTTGGCCACATGAGTGGCATAGTTGGCGTAGAATGTGGCAGGGACAAAGGGGACCAGGACTTGGCGGAGTTCACTGTCTATGTTCTCTAAAAAACAGGTAAGTACTTGCAAATTTTTATTAATTTTATTTTTTATGTTACCTTCACGTGTTTCTTCCTTGTCAGCCGCTTCAGCATGCTTGGCCATTCTTGGCGCAAGCAATTGCGCTGGCAATTCAGTATCCTCTGCTCTGGCACGCTTGGCAGGTTTGAGATGCTCATACATCTCCGGGTTGTCAACCCAGACAGACGGCGCAGAAAGATTGTATGCCTTAAATTACAGGCCCTCAACCAATGTCTTCTGGATGTTGAGAAGACGCTCAATGGTCTTCTCAGGGGTGTCCAGCATTTTTGTCATTAGGGCCTTTGCAGACACCTTGTCAATTTTGTCCTCAGTGAGGACAGCAGACTTAACTTTGGCTTTGACCTTGCCGACAATGTCTTTGATTTTGGCAATTGCTAAGTTGAGATCCTTCAGAAGCTTCTCTAATTCTCTCATTGATTTTTTACTAACCTTTTCATATGTTTTTATAGCTTTTGCCCCAATAAATTCTGTATTATTTTGATACTGTTGCCTCTTTGTCTATTCCTTTTTGTTTTCTCATCTACTACATTATCCCATCTTTTTACCTATTTTGTATATGTTTTACACACATCTCAATATCTGTTGTTTGCTTTGTGTTGGCATTGTTTCCTTGATTATCATATTATTTTTGGTGCTTGACATAGCCCCTTGTGAAAATATTAACAACAATTTGGTGATCAGCTAAATTTGAATTAGAAAATTATAGTGTTAACTGTTTTTAGATAAAGTTGTTACTGATCCAAATTCAAAACCTTAATGATAAACTTTAAGCTAATCAGGAGCCAAGTGATAAAGTGATTGTTATGACATGAAGGGTCATTCAATAATTCTTTGGTGTATGTGCAGTAATTAATATGATTGGCTGGATGTTTTGCCATTGTGCGCCATTGCCACTGTGGCAAGTTGTTGATTGACTAGTGCTAACCCAGCAGCTGATTGGGCACTAGTCCATCAACAACTTGCCACAGAGGCAATGGCGCACAATGGCAAAACATCCAGCCAATCATATTAATTAGTGCACATACATCAAAAAATTATTGAATGACTCTTTATGACACAACAATCACTTTGTCACTTGGCTCCTGATTGGCTTAAAGTTTATTATTAAGGCTTTAAATTTGGATCAGTAACAACTTTATCTAAAAACAGTTAACACTATAATTTTCTAATTCAAATTTAGCTGATCATCAAATTGTTGTTAATATTTTCACAAGGGGCTATATTTAAGTGCTAAAAATAACTGTGTTCTGGATCTAGATACATGACATAGTAAATATATGATTTTATAGAAATAAGCTGAACATAAAGAATAAAACCAACCATAAACAAAGAGAACATGGATAATTGAAATTCAAAAAAAAGTTAATATAAATAGAAAATGTTTGTTGACAGGGGTTTATTGGGGCAGGGAGAGTGATGCCTAAGAGACAGAATAGCACAGGAAGGAAGACGTAGAGGTGGTGCTGGCCTGGGGGGTCTGGGATTGGGTGGGCTGGGTTTGCAGGTGAGGGGTGTTGATGGCAGGGATGGAGGCAGGAGGATTTCACATGATGGCTGCCATATAATGCTTGTCTTATTTCTCATCAGTCATTGGCTGGATGGGCTGGTAGGTGGCAGTGGCCTGAGGTGGAAGATGCTTATCCTTACGTGATTGGTTGTGTAAGTTCACATGGAAAACCATTTGCGCAAATAAGTCAGCCACCATCTGGCGGCCAAAGAGAAAATTGTGGTCAAGGAACCCAAGATAGAGGTTGTTGAAAGCCTAAGAGTGGTGCTCCTGTAATGTGAATCCCATGTTGAAAAAGACAACATCAGCCAGATGGACATCTGCATGGCTGGCGGGGTAGACTGAGGCCTGGTGCCCGCGTCCCTGGATGACCTCAAGGGTGGTGGAGCTACCCTCCATCTGGCGGCTCAAGAAAACCTGGTACTTGGAACTTGAGCCATCCCAGGAGTTGAGTAATCCACCAAGGATGTTGCTGTATGAGTAATCATCAATGAAATCTGGGTTTTTCCAATAGTAGACAAAATCCTTGGCTGAAACAGCCAGAAATGCACCAATGAATGTCCCCTTCTTGACCTTCTTCCTTCCTTTTTGAGTGGCGGCTCTTCCTTTCTTGCCAATATCATCAAAAGCTATTGATAGCTTGCAATAGGAGATGAACATGACATCATCAGTTAGACTAGTCAGGCATTGGACCAGGGTTGATTTGATGGCAGTGTCATACAGGGAATCCTCAGCGCCATCCCATTGGTTGCCGGCAAAATTGGTAAGAACCCATATGAAACCCACCTTCCCATAAATCCAGAGATGCACCATGCACTCAGACACCCAAATACCATGGTGCACAAGTTGCTTTCAGACCTGGGTCAATGGAAGCTAGGGATCCCGCTGGAGGAGGTCAAGCATGATTGGGTATGCCTCAGATATTTGTGACTTGGGAGCCTTCTTGGGCTTCTTGGCCGTCCTAATCAGATTCCCCCTGTTCATCAGGTTGTTGAATTCCTGCATGACAGTAGCCCAGGTGAATTGTAATTGGCTGGCTATCTGATCCCAGGACAGACCCTGCAGGTTCAGTGCCACAATTTCCTGAAGAATTTGGGCAGTGATGATTTGTTGCTTGGGGCACTGGGCCGTGGGAGCTGAAGCCTGATTGGCTGTAGGAGGGCAGGTTGGCTGGTGGCAGGAAGCTGTTTCAAATCAAGAGAGCCATTCTGATTGGTTGGTTGGTGGGCAGCTTGTGCAGGGGTGGGTACAGGATCAGGGGCAGAGCTAGACACTATGTGACTACTGAACAAGTCAAAACCATAGGGGTCAGTGGTCAGGTACAGGTCAGCTTCCTTGTTACCTGCCTCAAAGGCTTGGGTATAAACAGGTGCCTCCACATTCTGAGCCTTGATTCCATTGAATCTGGCTTGGCTACTGCTGCCTTGGCTGCTTGTTCCATCAAAGATATTGCTAGTAAAAACCATTGTAAAAAAACCTAGGATAAAATCACTAAAAGTAGAAATTTTAAAATTTTATGATTTATTATTATTGTGATATTGAGTCCATATTTAGAAAGTTCTCAAAACCATTTCATACAAATCAGGAGCCATGAAAATGAATAAAATGCCTCTGTTCCTAAATTGGATATCTGTTGATTGGCTGTTAAACTATTATTTTTCTATTTTAGGCTGCTCATACTACACATCTTGTGTAAGTTCATTTTGTTTTGTGCTTTTGGAATCTCGCTTCTAGATTGCTCAAATTTTGTTTCATTTTAGTCCTTCTGTTGGTGCCTCATATGAATCCTGATTGGATTATAATATACTCTGGAACAGCATCCACTCATTTCACTTGTTGCATCAGTTCATTATGTTTGTGGTTTGAACTACAACGCTTGATGTTTGATATAATTTTGTATAATGGGCTAGTAAAATTTTGTTTTTTGTTTGACAGTTCAATTATTAACTGATATTTTATAGATTAATTGAATCCTGAATCTTGCACAACTTGGATTTTGTTCAAATCTGAAATCATTTTGTTTAAATATGAGGTATTTTTAGTTGTTGCCATATCTTTTAAAACTACTGTATTATGTGCATAACTCAATGAATTTTGTTTAAAAAAATTCATTGTAAACAAGTCCTTTTTCAATGTAGTTTATTTAAATGAACTGTGTTTATATTAGAGAGCCACTAGCAGTTAGTACAAATATTGATACATAGTGCATTTTACAGCCTGTTGATGGCTCTCTAATATAAACACTGTTGTAACTGTGCTGTTTTAGCAGAGTTACAAGGGGGAAAATATTTAGAAGATAGATAATAATCTTTATTATGAGATAGTGATTATATATTTCATGTGAATAAAGGCTAACAGGAACATGATAGATGATCATACAGTTGGATGGAAGAGGGGGGTGGCTTGATCCTGGTAATGAGACAAGCGCCAAAACAAGGTATCCACCATAAAGGATCATCATCTGTTCATGTTGTTTGTTTTGGTAATTTGAGTTGACTTCCTAGTCTGGCTTTGGGTGGCCAGGTAATTGGATTGCGGGTCACAAACCTGCTTGGTTGGAACCTTATTGGTGGGTCAAGCCTGCAGTTTTGACACACACACACCCCCAACTGAAGGTTGGCTTCCTCTGTGGGCAGGTTGTCAGGGAGGTTGTCAGGAGCCTGGGCGCTGTATTGAACTAGTTGTTGTTCTGTAGCTGGTAGGGCAGTCTCTTGTTGTTTCTGTCTTGCTTTGCAGGGTTGTAGGCAATCATGGTGTAGGGTCTTGTCTTGTTTACGCTTTTCAAGTCCTTGCACAAGGTAAGTGTTATTGTTGTTTACCTTTGGAATTATTGCTGGCCCCACTTTTTCAGGTTGTAACTTGCTCTTGTCAACATTCATGACCCATACTTTGTCCCCAACTTCATGTCAATTGCGGATGGGGAAAAATTTCTTTTGCAGACGTTCTTTCTCTCTGGCTGTTTGTTTGCTGGTAGCCTCTATTACTTGAGGGTCTGAGCATGGGGGGACTTCACTTGGGATTTCCAGTTTAGGTCCTGTCAACACTTGAATGATATTTGGCTGTATGCTGTATACCAGTTCAAACAGGCTTTTTCCGGTGGATCTGTTCACTTGGGTTTGGCGCACAAATAATGCAGTTGGTAGCTGCTTATACCAGTCTTCAGGTCTCCTGGCAGTGAGTTTAGCTAGGGCTTGCATGAGGCTACTATTAAGTTGCTCCACGCGTCCATTGGCCTGTGGGTGATATGGTGTTATTATGGTGTGTTTAAACCCATTATTGGTGAGGTATACATTGATGAGGTATACATTGGTGCCTTTGGAGGTCAATTCCTTGTCCCCATCAGTTATCAGGAGTTCTGGCTTTCCAAACTTTGCTGATTATCTCTTTGCCAATAAATTGTTGAATGTCATTGCCACTGTGTGCCTTCACTACTTGGGCTACTGGTCATCTTGTTGCAAAGTCAATGGCTGTGATGATATATTTCTTATCATTGTGTTTTCCTGGCATGAGACTAACAATGTCAAGAGCCCATACTTTGAAAGGTAGTTGTGTGCAAATTAGGAGTACTGACTTTGGTGGGGCTTTGCTTTTGGCAAACTTTTCACACACCTTACATTGGTCTAGAACTTCCTGGACATTGCAGTATAAGGTTGGCCACCAGGTTTTATGTTTTATAAACTCATATAGATTTTGGCTCTTGGTATGTCCAAGGTCTCTGTGATAGCAAAGGATAGTGTCAACTTGCTGATGTGTGGGGGTGTAGGGAATGGTTGTGCCATCAGTCATCTTTCTGTGAAGAGTCCTGTATACATCAGCAAAGAGGTGTTCATTCTTGATGACTGTTTCTTTGGTTATGTTGGTTGTGCCCAGGGGGAACCCTTTGTCTTTGGTTCATAGCACTAAGAGAGGCCAGTCTGGGTTGAGCCCTTTCTCTCCTCTTATAGCACGGACATACAGGCAGGACAGGGCATCTGCCATGGTGAGCTTGGCCCCAGGCTTGTACTGGATGAGCATGTTAAAGCTCTCCAATAGTTCCATCCATTGCGCTTGGCGGTGCAATAGATTTGCTTGAGTCTTGAAATAGATGAGTGACTTGTGATTGGTTAGGGCTGTCAATTCTTCCTGGCTCCAAATAGCAATGCCATTTGACTAGGCAGTGCACAATAGCCAGCAGTTCCTTGTTGTGGATAGGGTATCAGCACTTGCCATCTGTCAATTTTTTCAATTTGTAGGCTACAGGCAAGAAGTCACCATCACTATTCTTAATTTGTAGTACTCCCCCAACGGATACATCTTAGGCGTTGGTTTCCATTTGGTATTCCCTGTTGTGTTTGGGGTATTGTAGGATGGGAGCTGACATGAGCTTTTCTTTGAAGCGTCTAAAGCAGATGTCACATTGGGGGGTCCATACAAACTTAGACTTGGCGCCTATTATGGCAGATAAGGGGGCAGTCAAAGCGCCACAGTCGGGTACGAAGCATTGTAATAGGCAACCATTCCTAAGTATGTGCAGATTTCCCCCTTGTCTTTAGGCAGTGGCATTTTGAAGATGACCTGGATCTTCTGACTGTTGGGTTTAATGCCATCTTGTGAGACTATGTTTCCTAGGAAGGGCAGCTGCTCATGGAAGAATTGGCATTCGGAGGGCTTAGCTAGCAGTTTGTGTTGTGCCAAGGTTGCAAAGACTGCCTCCAGGTCTTTGTGGTGTTGTTCCACCAAGGGTCTATAAACAATGATGTTGTATAGGTACACTAGGGCATGCTTTCTTATATGAGGTGCAAATACTTTGTTCATGAAGGTTACAAAGGTGGACGGGGCATTGGTCATGCCAAAGTTGAGTACCACGCATTTGTAGGAGCCGTACTTAGTGCAAAAGGCTGATTTTGGAATGTCTTTCTCCTTGATACAAATCTGATTGTAGCCTGCAGTTAGATCAATCTTAGAGAATACTGTGGCCTCTCCCAAGGCATCAAAGAGGTCGTCAATTAGTGGCAGTGGGTAACAATTCTTAATGGTAACTTTGTTTAGAGTGCAGTAGTCTGTGACCAGGCATAAGGTACCATCTTTTTTAGCAACAAAGAATACAGCAGCCCCAAAGGGAGACTATGAGGGGCGGATAAGTCCTTTTTCCAATGTCTCCTTGAGGTAGGCACATAAGGTGTTGTCCTTGTTTGGGGTCAACCTGTAGATGGGGCACGCCTTGGGTACAGCCCCCTTGAGTTGGATAGAGTGCTGGATATGCTTCTCAGGGGACAGCCCAGGTAACGCTTCCTTAAAGATTTCTGGATGGTGGGCCACAATGTTGCGGTCCTGAGGCGTGGAGGTATCCTGATGGTCTTTGAAGTATATGATCTTGTACTGGCAGGAGTCCCAATCAATTGACTTCAGGTCTTTCTTTTTGTCCTGGGTCTCTGTGATACGTACAAAGACATGGTTGTGTAGCAGTTGGTCCACAGAGTCAGGGTAGATCTGGTGGTTGACGTCTTCACGCTTGATGGTTGACATGGAGGTTGCCCATTCTATGTGAGGGTTGTTCTTCTGTAACCAGTCTAGTCCCAGTCCAATGTCAAACTTAGGAAAGTTGATGACAGGACCTTGGATGTTGGAGTGGAGGTTCTCAAGCATGACAGAGAAGGGAGCAGTTTCCTTTGTCACAGCAATGTGGTGTTCATCAGCCAGGACCACATTTTTAATCCGCAAAGGATTAGTGGCCAGCTTAAACTTATCCACAAAACTACTGTTGACTAGGATTTGGTCTGCGCCCAAGTCCAGGAGTGCTGAGCCTGTATAACTGCAAAAACAGAAAGGGTAGGACATCAATTTATTGGGATGTCTGGCAATGGTGTACAGTACCAGGTCCTCCAAGGGCACCTGGATCATTGGACATTGGTCCACTTCCTTGGGTTAGTATTCATTGTTGGGCAAGTCAGGAGTTGCGTGGGGAGAGCTTGGCTTGCTTAGTGCTCTCCACAGGCTTTTCCCTCATATTGATTGCCTTGTGTGGCAGTGACACAGAAATAGGTAAGTTTGACTGGCCATTGTTTCCATTTCCATGCCCATTTGAACCTGCGGGTTTGTGGTTGGTGTTGTTCCCATTACCTCCAGGAGGTGGTCAAGCAGAGCGCCTTCTTGGATGGGAATCCTTGGGTCTTTCCTGTTTTCCAGTTTGTGCCTTGTGAAGAGCATTGGATGTCTGTTCTGCTTTTTCTGCTTCACGGTACAGGCTTTGCAGGTTGGTCACTTGATCCAGGTTTACATGTCTCATCACATGCAACTTGAGAGCGTTGTAGTACATGAGGTGTGTGGCTGGGGTGTCAAAGGCCATGTCAGATGGTGCACAAAGGCGGAGCTCCTTGTAGGCGTGGGTGAGTTCTTTTATGGTGCCTGTCTGGGTCAGGTTCTTTAATTGGTGTATGATCATGAGCGCTGTATCCTTAAGCACAAATCTTACCAGGAAGTCTTGCTTAAAGGTATCCCAGTTCTTTTTGGTGTGCTCTTCATACCACTTGCTGCACCAGGTGCAAGTGTCGTGGGTCATGGGTCAGGTGAATGGAAATTTCTGCAATCCCAAATTGCTGTGGGCATTCCATCTGAGCTAGCTTGCTCTAGGCGGACTGGATCCATGCGGCAGTGTTGTTGTTGTTGGCCCTGGAAAAAAGTTCCAAGGTAGTGCTTTGTAGTCTTTGCGCTACATAGGCAGGCTTGGTGGTTTTGTTGACTGGTTGCAGCATCAATGGGGGAGCCTGGAAGAAACCTTGTGCAGACATGGTGTTGAAGGCGCGTAGCAGGATTACCGTGTTTTGATATAGGACAAACCCATTGGGTATCTCAGTACCAGGAGGGTACAGAGTCCAGTCGGGCAGGAGGCCAAACATGATTCTGTCAAGGATTTGTTGGCCGCGGCGTGTGTGGGCAACAGGCAGAATTTTTCAAGATAAGGTGAGATGGAGAACCTACCTGTGCTACCAATGTCATAACTGTGCTGTTTTAGAAGAGTTACAAGGGGAAAATATTTAGAAGATAGATAATAATCTTTGTTGTGAGATAGTGATTATATAGTTCATGTGAATCAAGGCTAACAGGAACATGATAGGTGATCACACAGTTGAATGGAAGAGGGGGTGGCTTGATCCTGGTAATGAGTCAAGCGCCAAAACAAGGTATCCACCATAAAGGATCATCATCTGTTCATGTTGTTTGTTTATTTTGGTGATTTGAGTCAACTTCCTAGTCTGGCTTTAGGTGGCCGGGTAATTGGATTGCAGGTCACACCCCTGCTTGGTTGGAAACTTACTGGCAGGTTGAGCCTGCGGTTTTAACAACACAGTTCATTTAAATAAATTACAATGAAAAAGGCCTTGTTTACAATGAATTTTATTAAACAAAATGCATTGAGTTATGCACATAATATCAAAATATCAAGAGTTGATGTCTAATTGTAATATTATAATGCAAAATTTATATTTATGGTCCTTGATCTATTATTGATGATGAAAAATATTCATGTGTTGAAGGTAGTACTATAAAAACCAGTTTTTTTATGTAATTCAAACAAAATGTCAAATATCTATAACTTGATAAATGAATTAGAAGCACACCTGCAAAAGGTTGTTGAAATAGAAAAATATCAGGGAAATAGTAACAGGAAAGCTGGGTAACAGGGACCAGCCACTAATTCAGCCAAAGGAAGATGCTCTGGATAAACTAGGAAAAAGTATAGATGAAAAGAACAAAGAAGAGTTACTCAATCTACAGGGAACAATCTTATCAAGTCTGAAGTTCAATGACACAGCCTACAATTTATGGGAGTTCTGGCAAGGAGCCAAAGAAAACAACAAGAAAATCAAACTGATTGAAGGAACTGAAATCTCAAAGGAAATAAAACTAATGAAGAGGAAACTAATCAAATGGAAACAGATTAAAACAAAGCACAATCAAGAAGCAGAAGCGCCACAAGAAACAATGAAAATTCAACAAATGAAAATCAAGAGGAAACACAAGTAGCATGAAAAATAAGAAAGATCAAGCCCAGGAAACTAAATGAAGAGCAGCCAACACTTATGAAGTTTGCTGAAGGAGCACCTGTGGCTGAGGGGGCTGCAGGGAAAACAATCAGTAAGTTTTTTTATGTTTTACTTATATTTACTTTAGTTATAACTAGGAATGGGGACAAGGTCACTGAAGTGGCGGCCTTTACTCCCAGTTGGTTTTACGGGAAATACAAATCACTGGTGGCCCCTGTAAAGAAAATAAATAAAAATGAAATAAAATAAAATAATTCAAATGAACATGAATAGTTCTACAAATATTGAAGCAAAAACCAAGGAATATTTACCACCCGTGGGGTGCTCACTGTGGATTAGGGAAGCATATGAAATAGGAGCAAATATCAATTTCAAAGAGATGACTGAAATTTTCAGTGATATCAAAATAAAATTTGATGAATATATTTATGAAAGTATTCAAGAGTTTCCCTTTTTAAACATAAATGAATATGAAAAAATCTAATAAAAACTGACTTTCAAAATTGGAACTGAATATCTTAAAACTTAAATTTTCAACAAAGTGTTCAAAGCATTATCAAAAAAAGTTGGGGACACAGTCCTTGTGAATACATTTAAACCTTTATTGATTTTGTTTGCTGAGGCATGGAGGGCAGATAAAAGTTGGGCGCTCTCTGGAACCATATTCAAGTTTAGCCAAACGTCCTACATCAACAGATTAACTCAAATAAATAAAAAAATCATGCATGTTTTCTGAAAAATATACCTCTCAAAAAATTCACATTGCAATATACCTAGGAATCCTATTACATTGTATATTAAAAATAAACGTAAAAAATTTGGAGGATGTACCAATACAACTTGACATATTCCAATTAGCACTAGAACGCCAGAAGACATTGTGGGGGTATAGGACAGTTGAGCACGTCCTTCATGACTCCTTTGCATTGGCATTGTTGTATGGGTACTACGTGCCTCCCAAAAAGAACCTGTTAATTGATTTGCTTATCTAATTGCCTTTTATTAAGTGTTCAGCAATCACTGGGGTGCAGAGCGCCACCCCTCTTGCAATTGCATCCAGAGTTGTCTACCACATACAGAAGAGTATGTGGATCCAATTAGACACATTAGCAGAAAATTTGGTTTTGGGGTATAATTCCCTGGAATAATTGCATTCCCTTTGCAATTTGCATCTCCCTAATAAATTATCTTCCCTTGCAATCTAACTTTTATATTTATTTATTTTTAATTTTTTATTTAAATTTAAATTTTAATATTTAAATTTTAATACAGTAGTTTTAACCCCTATGGCAACAAGCAAAAATAGTTAAGAACTAAACAAAATGAACTCAGATTTAAATAAAAATAGCTAATCTTTAAACAAAATTAAAACTCAATGAATTTATATTAATTTACAAAAGGTCTGGGTTAATTTCAATTTTTTTACAGATTAGCTATTCTCGTTTAAATCTGAGTTTATTTCATTTAGATCTGAACTATTTTCTCTTGTCACCATAGGTTTTAAAACTACTGTACTGTAAATTCAGAACCTGAATGTAAAAATGCGGGATTGTCAAATCCTTGGTCCAAAATTTGAATCACTTTTGCAGGATGGCCTTTTTTTAATTAAATTGATTTTTTTGAGTATTTATTTGAATATTTGAAAATGCAGGAACTCATAGACACTTTGCAAAGCTCAAGTCAAACTGCAAATTTCCAATGAACAAAATGAATTAACTGGAATCAGATTTGAAGCGTTCAAATCCATCAGCCATTTTCATTAAGCTTACTATGTTTTTTGAAATTGCGGGATTGTCAAATCCAAGAACCAAATTTCAAATCACTTTTGAATGCCACTAGTAAACTCAGATATTAATTGCAGGAACTGGAATCCAAATTTAATGTACACTAAGCACACTAGAAAACACCAACCCAAATAAAGAAGCTCCACCACAACTAAAATCAAACTAAAAATTCAATCTCAATAACCATAATTAGACAAAAAAAGTGATTAAACTTTAAAATCATTCAACCCTGGAAAGTATACAATATTATACACTTCAAATCACAGATATAGTAAATCTGTTACTATTCAAGGCTAAATCAAGAGAAAACAACTACCCACAACTAAACCAATAACCCCAAATAAATACATATTTAATCTAATATATATTTTTTATTTTATTTTTATGGACCGTCAATTGCATTCCCAACCCGCTCCTGCACCAGCCTGCGGGGCAGCCTGTCCACGAGGACGTCCCAGAGGGTCCAAGAACAGACCCAGAACCCAACTTGAGGGGAGTCATGCCAATACACAGGCCTCCCAAGGTGTCAGCGCCAGCCAACCACCTCCAGCATCCCAAGCCAGAACTACCAGCTTGAATCCCAGGCAGAAGCCACTCTCAAGGCCTGCTACCAAAGTCTCCTACACCAGGGTCACCGGGAACACTGAGGTTACTTACACCTCCACTGTTTACCCAGTTGTCACCTGGCCCCGCACTCTTGACCCAAGAGTTGCCTCTTCCTGCCCCTGTGTCTTTGAAACCACCTATGAGCCATTGGCAGCCACTGTTGAGCCATCTGCGCCTATTTTGTATTCAACCATTGACAGCGCCACTGCAAGCAAGCGTGATCCCACCTTCTACACAAAGGTCCCTGTCCCCTGTGTTGAGCCTGGTAGCCAGGATGCTGTGGTACCTGCCAAGGGCCAGCATTGGTTGACGGATAGTGAGCGTGAAGCTCTCCTCAACTTCTTGAACGGGGGAATGGCGGTTCAGGATATTGCGTCCCAATTTGGTGTCACAGCCAGATACATTGCCAACATCAACACCAAGTATGGCAATACTGGGCAAATTGCCAAATCCACCAAGGCAAAAAGACAGCCCAAACTCCTTCACCCTATTCACATTGATGCAATCAAGCAGTGGGTAGCCAAGGATTGCCACCTGGACACACTTGCTGTCCAATTAATGCTTGCCACAGAGTTTAGGCTTTCTGTTTCCAAAACCCTTGTCTACAAAACAATGGTTGATTTGGGCTTCTTGTGGAAGGTGCTCGGAGTTTCTCTGTACAATAAAAACAGTGAAAAGACCATCAAGGATTGACGAATTTATGCTGAGACATATCTGGCACTAAAGGAGACTGGCAACATACAGTTCTTCTATATCGACAAATTGACGTTTTCCTCCTCACTCAGGTCTAGGCATGGGTGGGTTGAGAAGGGGTCCAAGGATGGTGTAGCCCATTGTGCAGCTGTCTGTTCCCAGACCTATTCCATGGTCGTGCTTCTTGGTCCTTGCGGGTTGGACCAGTATCAGATGATTAAAGGCTCCCATAACAGCAGGACCTTTCTTAATTTTCTCTGAGCTGTCAAGGAGTACCTTCAGATAAATTACAGCGGCACAACCAACGTTGTTGTGCTTGATAATGTCAGGCTCCACAAAGTGGATCTGGTTGTGTCCAAATTCCCCCCATTGACAAAAACAGCCACACCTCCAGCCACTGACTTACCAATTGTCCAATGAGACTTCTCTTCCTCCCATCATATTCCCCATTCCTGAATCCAATTGAGGAGGTGTTTGGTTGGATCAAGAATAAGATGAAACAAGGCCTTCCTCAGGACACTGAGGATCTATTCAATATTCTTGAGATCAGCCAATTTGCAATGCCACCCAATGTGGTGGCAGCTTTCTATGAGCACTCAGAATCCTTCCTTCCAAAAGCCCTGGCCTCTGAGCCAATCAGATAAATGGGCGCTCTGGGTTTTATTTGTTTTTATTTTTATTTATTTTGTTTTTATTAGGACTCAAAAATTATTATTTATATATAATAATGTGACGTTTGAATGTATTATAGACATTTAAGAATACGTAGAAAAGGTAAGTAAAATTAATTATACTAGGTATGAAGAATATATTTTTATTATAATGCATTGAATATTATATTGACTGTTGCGCTAACAAATGAATAAATTAAAAAAGATAGAAATAGAATTATTTTATTTAAATAATTGTTAATTGTTGATGGTACTTTGGCTTTTTTAAGCCACAAATTGGACCTTGCATGTCATCATCTGATCCTTGTTATTTCAGTGCCACTATAGCCACATGACACAGAAACCAATGATTTTCATGTATTGCTTACTAATTAGTACTTAGGACGCGGGTCAAGCATATCAAATATGTTTAACAAATCACATTACAAGGGAAAGGTAATTTGAGTTCTAAACAATCATTTGTTTAGAACAATAGTGGAGCAGGCCGCATGGTGCGGATAAATTCAATTCTTGATGTTTATCTATGTGATAAATAAACCTGTATTCAACGAGCTAATAAATAAAAACATTTTTAACTTATTTTTAATATTTGACGTGGTTGCAACTTTAACTAATGGCTTGTAATATATTTAGATATATTAATATTATAATTTACATACTAAAAGTTAAAATTAAAATTAAAATATTAAAAGTAAAATTATAATTATAAATTGTAAAAGTTAAATATTAAAGTTTAAATATTTGAAATTTAACTATTTTTATTAAATTGTGATTTATTCTAATATCAAAATATTTGATATTAAAAATTTTAATATTGTAATATGTATTATTAAAATTTTAATATTAAATTTTAGATACTAAATATTTTTAATATTTAAATATGTAATATTAAAAATTTTATAGTAAAATGTTAATAGTACATATTTCAGTATTAAAAAATTTAGTATTAAAATATAAAAAATTAAAAAAATTAATTTGCAAGGGGAAAATATTTATTGGGGGATGCTAATTGCAAAGGGAATGTGATTATTCCAGGGAATTATACCCCAAAATTAAATTTTCAGCTAATGCATCTAATTGGATCCATGTACTCTTCTGTACGTGGTGGACAACCCTGGATGTGATTGCTAGAGGGGTGGCGCCCTGTACCCCAGTGGTTGCTGATTGTTTGATAAAAGGCAAGCAGGTGAGCAAATCAACTAGTAGGTTTTTGTGGGGGGCATGTAGTACCTGTATAGTGTTGCCAATGCAAATGAATCATAGAGGACGTGCTCAACTGTCCTGTATCCCTGTGGTGTTTTCTGGCGGTCAAGGGCTACAGGCAAATGTCCATTTGAATAGGTACATCCTCCAACTTTTTGACGTTGGTTTTTAATATGCAGTGGAGGAGGATTCCCAGGTATACTGCGACATGGATTCTTTGTGAGGTATACTTTTCCAAGAACATGCATAATTTTTTGAATGTTTGCACTAACCTATTAATATAGGATGTTTGGTTGAACTTGAAGAGGGTTCTGGGGGCCCCCAACTTGAATCAGCCCCCCAGGCCTCGGCAAATGAAATAAATAAAGGTTTAAAATTATTCACAAGGACTGCATCCCCAACTTTATTTGATAGTGCCTTAAAAACTTCATTAAAAATTGCAGATTTCAAATATTCATTTCCTATTTGAAAGTCAGTTTTTATTAAGTTCTTTTCATATTTGTTGATGTTAGTGAAGGGGAATTGTTGAATGCTTTTGTATATGTATTCATTGAAGTTCAGTTTGATATCCCCGCAAATTTCATTCATTTCTTTGATATTTGATATTTGATCCTAGTTTATATGCTTCCCTTATCCATGGCAAGCACCCTGCAGGTGGTGATTATTCCCTATCTTGAGCTTCAATATTAAAAAAAATATTCATATTCTGTTGAATTATTTTATTTATTTGGTTTTTATTTATTTGCTTTACAGGGGCCACCAGTGTATGGTAACCCCCGTAAAACCAACTCGGTGTATAAGCTGCCACTTCTGCAACCTCATCCCCATTCCTGGTGATGACTAAAATAAATATAAGTAAAACATAAAAAAGACTTACTTATTGTTTCCCCTGTGGCCCCCTCAGCCACAGGTGACACTTCGGCAAACTTCATGAGTGTTGGATGCTCTTCATTAATTTTTCTTTTATTTCTTGCTACTTCTGCTTCTTCTTGGTTTTCATTTGATAAAGCTTCTGTATTTCTTGAAGCGCTTCTGCTTCTTGCTTGTGTTTCATTTTCATCTGTTTCCATTTGGTTGGTTTCCTCTTCATTGGTATTGATTTCCTTTGGAATTTCTTTTCCTTTGATTAGTTTGATCTTATTGTTTTCTTTGGCCCCCTGCCAGAACTCCCACAAATTGTAGGCTGTGTTGTTGAACTTTAGACTTGATAAAATTGTTCCCTGTAGATTAAGTAATTTTCTATATTCTTTTCATCTATAATATTTCCCAATTTATTCAGAGCATCTTCTTTTGACTGAATTAGTGGCTGGCACTTGTTACCCATCTTCCCTGTCACTATTTTCCTGATATTTCTTTCTATCTCAACAATCTTTTGCAGGTGTGCTTCTAATTTGTTGATCAAGTTATAGATTGTTGACATATTGAGAAATTCCATCAAAAAACTGGTTTTTATAGTACTATCTTCAACGCATACATATTTTTCATCATCATTAATAAATTAAAGACAATAAACATAAATATTGGATTAAAATATTGCAATTAGACGTCAACTCTTGATATTTTGATATTATGTACATAACTCAATGCATTTTTTTAATAAAATTCATTGTAAACTTGGCCTTTTTCATTGTAGTTTATTGAAATGGACTGTGTTTATATTAGAGAGCCATTAACGCTTAGTACAAATATTGATACATAGTGCATTTTACAGCCTGTATATTTAACTATTGGTAATAATTCTGTAAAATTTTCAGTCAGATTTTGCAAGGTAATAATAATGTAAGTTGTTAATAAATTACTGTTTATTTTCATTAATTGGCTGATTTTCTTTGCTGTGGCAATTAATGACAGTAAACTGTAATTTATAACACATCACATTATTATCACCTCGTAAAAACCAACTGAAAAGTTTACAGAATTATTACCAATAGGTAAATATACAGGCTGTAAAATGCACTATGTATCAATATTTGTACTAAGCGTTAATGGCTCTCTAATATAAACACAGTCCATTTCAATAAACTACAATGAAAAAGGCCAAGTTTACAATGAATTTTATTAAAAAAATGCATTGAGTTATGTACATAATATCAAAATATCAAGAGTTGACGTCTAATTGCAATATTTTAATCCAATATTTATGTTTATTGTCTTTAATTTATTAATGATGATGAAAAATATGTATGCACATAATTTTAAGCTATTTGTAAAATGTACAACATTGTATTAATTATGGGAAATGTCAATAATGTAAAAAGAAATTATTATTAAATATTAATTGAAAGAGAGATCTCAATTTTAATAAGTTATCACAAAGAAAAGTTTTTTTACTAATCAAAGGACGGGAAGGGGAGGGAATGGGCAGAATGAACGTTGCCTTCATCTGCGCCTGTGAGAGGGGCGGCATCAGAGATAGTGGGGAGGGAATTGGTGGTGGTTTGAGAGTCAGGGTTGGAAGGCAGGTGGCTTGATGGGTGGTTGGGGAGGCAGGGTTTGTTGACTGGGAAGGGGCAGCAAGAGCTGATTGCTTCAATTGCTTGAATTCTTCTTCTGTCACATATACTGGCTTGAAAAAACGGATGGACTGGCGTGGGGGAGATGGGGTCCTTTCTGGACTTATCACTATCACTTGCATAGAAGATGATGAGATCAAATAAGTCCTGGACGGACGCGGAAGGGAAAAGCTCATACCCCTTATCAATCTGGGTGCATAGTTTGTTGTAGGTGGCAGGCTTCAAGCGCCTGAGGGCAGAACCAAAATTATAGATACATATATCTGCAAGATGCATGTTGGCGTAGTTGATGGGGTAGGACCAGCAGGTATGCCCTGCAGCCCTGATTTCTTGGGTAGCCCATTCCTGTTGCTCCATCTCTGCACTCAGTAAAACTGTGTGCACAGTGTTTTGTGGGCCCACTCCTCCAGCATGGCCTTGAGCTCTGTCTGGTAGGCATACCCATCTGCAGTGTTTGATATTGCCAAGTAATAATTGACACCCAATGGGAAAACTGCCAATAAACCCCTGACAAAACAATACAAGATTGGGCCACACTTGTACACGTCAGACTGGATACGCTTCTCTCCAAATTTCTTGGATACTTGCAGATATCTTAGCATACAACAGGAGATTATGTCATTACGGGCCCTCATTGCCCTTCCTTTGATAAAATTAATTATAGTTGAATTGTAGGGGTCAGTGTCCATCAAACTGGGGCCACTGAGAACTTGATTGGACAAGATTCTAGCAGCAACCACAACTCCGTGCATCCATGAATTCACTGTTCTTTTTTTGGTGAAGATGCTGTGGAGTCCCAACTGGAGATGTACCTGGACCAGGGGCATCCGCGGGTCACGTTCCATAATGGCCATCATAAGGGGATGGGCTGTGTCACCTTTGGTTGAAGTACGGGCACCAGTTGGGGTCTTCCTGGTAGGGGGGCCACATTTGTTGTGGGCTCGCAGGGTTGCAGCCACAGTGGACTTTGCAAACCCCATTGCAGCCGCAATTTCCCCAAGGGACATAAGCTTCTCTCGCTTTTCAACCATTTTGAGAAAAATCTTTGGAGTGATTAGTTTTCTTCTGCGTCTTACAGGCTGATTGGCTGGGGGAGGGATATGTCCATCTTGTGAACTAGTCAATGCCATCTGATTGGCTTTTTTGGGGTCCTGGGCTCTCTGGGTGCCCCCATGGCTAAAATGGCTGGTTCCAGATGCTATTTCTGATAAGGGATTTGGGTTAGCAGCTGCCTGTGTGTGATGGGCAAACAGAGCCATGCTTGAGGATGCAGGAGAAAGAACAGACTCCTGGGTGGGGCTTGTGCGGGTTGGGAGTGGCCATAGACAGAGGCTTCACTGTTAAGAGACCCAGTGTAGCCCTGCATAATTTTGTCAAGGCCAGGGAACAGCTTGTTGACTTGGTTGTTGTTGAAAGAAGACATAATAAATTTTTATTAAAAGATTTTAAACTCAAAAAGAGACGTGTACATTTTAGTCAATTTTATTGTTAAGTATGTTTATTTTGTGAATAGTATGATCTAAATTTTAGCCATCCTAAATTGGAATAGGGTGATTTTTTGAGAATGCCTGTGCTTCCTAAAAGAATCAGCACAAATTCACTCTAGATCCTTTAGCATCCTTTTTGAGACACCCATAAATTATATTTATTTCAAATTTCTCACAATTATGATTTGAAACTTGGTTCTTGGATTTGACAATCCTGCAATTTCAGATTTGTTAAGTTTTACATGATGTCTATGATTTGTTTGAAATACAGGAAATCTCAAATTTTACATTAGAATCCCGCATTTCTGATTCATGTATCCTGCATTTGTTTGTCGGGTTTTGTCTTTTGTTGGTTGAGTTATCTGCTCAAGAGATTCAAAACTTGCCAATTTAAATAAACCTAAAAAAAGTCAAATTAAATGGTTAATTTTATTTAATATTTTACTTTTCACTCAGCTGAGTTTCCCGCAAAAGCAATTCAAAATTTAGACCAAGGATTTGACAATCCCGCATTTTTACGTTCAGGTTCTTAATTTACAGTATTTAAATTTTAATATTTAAATTTTAATAGTAATATATCTAAATATATTATAAGACAGTAGTTATAGTAAGCAAACACATGAAATAATAAAATATGATGTTAAAAATGTGTTTATTTACATGCTCATCAAGTACAGGTTCATATATTACATAGTTAAACAACGAGAACTGAATTTATCTGCACTAAGCAGCCTGCTCCACTTATGTTCTAAACAAGTGATTGTTTAGAATTCAAATTATTTCCCCTTGTAATATGATTTGAAAATATATTTAATATGCTTAACCTGCGTAATAAGTACTAATTAGAAAGAGATACAGTAGTTTTAAAAGCTATGACAACAAGTGAAAATACTTTGAATTTAAATGAAAAAACTCAGATGTAAACTAAATTAAGAATAAATAAATCTATTGTAAATTAAATTAAATTTATTAGTTTTAATTCCGTTTACATCTGAGTTATTTTTGTTTAAATTTGAAGTATTTTTGCTTGTTACCATAGCTTCTAAAACTACTGTACACAAAAATCATTGATTTTTGTGTTGTGTGGCTATAACAACACTAAATTGATAAGGTCAGATGATGACTTGCAAGGTCTGATTTTTGGCTTAAAAAAAGCCAAAATACCAAAAAGGGTTACAATTATTTAAATAAAATTATTCTATTTCTATCCTTTTAAATCTATTTATTTGTTAGTTCAACAGTCAATACAATATTTGGTGCATTATAATAAAAATATGTGTCTCTATATCTAGTATAATTAATTTTACTAAACTTTTGTATGTATTCTTATATGTCTATAATACAATTCAACGTCAAGTCATTATATATAAATAATAATTTTTGAGTCCTAATAAAAACAAAATAAATAAAAATAAAAAAAATAAAATCTGGAGCACCCATTTATCTGATTGGCTCAGTGTTGAGGGCTTTTGGAAGAAAGGATTCTGAGTGCTTGTAAAAAGCTGCCACCACATTGGGTGGCATCACAGATTGGCTGATCTTGAGAATTTTGAAAAGATCCTTGGTGTCCTGAGAGAGTCCTTTCTTCATCTTATTCTTGATACAACTAAAAACCTCCTCAATTGGATTCAGAAATGGAAAATAGGGTGGAAGAAAGAGGAGTCTCATTGGGGAGTCAGTCAGGCAGTGGCTGGCCAAATAGCTATTTTTATCTATTGGTGGGAACTCTAACACAACCAAATCCACCTTGTTGAGCCCAACATTATCCAACACAACAATGTTGGTTTTGCTGATGTAATTGATCTGGAGATATTTCTTTACGGCTCAGAGAAAATCAGGAGAAGTCCCACTATTGTGAGAATCCTTGATCATTTGATATTGATCCAACCCGCAAGAACCCAGAAGCGCTACCATCAAATATGTCTGGGAACAGACAGCTGTACGATGTGCTACACCATCCTTGGACCCCTTCTTGACTCACCCATGCCTAGACCTGAGTGAAAAGAAAATAATGGTTCATCAATGCAGAAGAACTGAACATTTCCAGACTTTTTTAGGGCCAGATAAGTCTTGGCAAAAATATTTCAAAATCTCAATGATCTTCTCACTGCTTCTGTTGTGCCAAGAAACACCCAGTATCTTCCACAAGAAGTCCAAATCAACCATTGATTGGTAAACAAGGGTTTTTGAGACAGAAAGCCCAAACTCTGTGGCAAGCATTGATTGGACAGCAAGTGTGTCCAGGTGGTAATCCCTGGTCACCCACTGCCTGATTGTCTCAAGATGGGTGGGCTGAAGTAGGCTGGGCTGGCTCTTAGCCTTGGTGGATTACGCAATTTGACCGGTGTTGACATATTTGGTGTTGAGGTTGCCAATGTATCTGGCTATGACACCAAATTAGGACGCAATGCCCTGAACTGCCATTCCCCCGTTCAAGCAGTTGAGGAAAGCTTTACGCTCATTATGCGTCAACCAATGCCAGTCCTTGGCAGGTACCATGGCATCCTGGCTGGCAGGCTCAACACAGGAAATGGGGGCCTTTGTGTAGAAGGTGGAATCACACTTGGTTGTGCTGGCGCTGTCAATGATGGCATATGACACAGGTGCAGATGGCTCCTCAATTGTGGTCAATGGCTCATAGGAGGTGTCAAAAACGCAGGAGCAGGAAGTGGCAACTCTTGGATCACGAGTGCGGGGCCAGGTGACAACTGGGTACACAGTGGAGGTGTAAGTAACCTCAGTGTTCCCAGTGACCCTGGTGTAAGAGACTTTGGTGGAAGGCCTTGAGAGCGGCTTCTGTCTAGGATTCAGGCTGTATGATCTGGCTTGGGATGTGGGATGTGGGAGGTGGTTGGCTGGTGCTGACGCCTTGGGAGGCCTGTGTGTTGGCATTACTCCCCTCAAGTTGGGTTCTGGGTCTATTCTTGGACCCTCTGGGATGCTCTTGCAGACAGGCTGCCCCGCAGGCTGGTGCAGGAGCTGATTGGAAATGTGATTGTTGGTCCATAAAAATAAAATAAAAATACATATTTTAGATTAAATATGTATTTATTTGGATTTTTGGTTTAATTGTGGGTAGTTGTTTTCTCTTGATTTAGCCTTGAATAGTAACAGATTTACTATATCTGTTATTTGAAGTGTATAATATTGTATACTTTCCGGGTTTGGATAATTTTAAAGTTTAATAACTTTTTATGTCTAATTATGGTTATTGAGATTGAATTTTTAGTTTGATTTTTAGTTGTGGTGGAGCTTCTTTATTTGGGTTGGTGTTTCCTAGTGTGCTTAGTGTACATTAAATTTGGATTCCAGTTCCCACAATTAATATCTGAGTTTACTAGTGGCATTCAAAAGTGATTTGAAATTTGGTTTTGATTTGGCAATCCCGCAATTCCAAAAAACATACTAAACTTAATGAAAAGGTTGATGGATTTGAATACTCCAAATCTGATTTCAGTTAATTCATTTTGTCCATTGGAAATATGCAGTTTGACTTGAACTTTGCAAAGTGTCTATGAGTTCCCGCATTTTCAAATATTCAAATAAATACTCAAAAAATCAATTTAATTAAAAAAGGCCATCCCACATTTTTACATTTAGGTTCTGAATAAACAGTACTAGTTTTTGGAAATTTGAGTTGACTTCCACATTTGGCTTTGAGTGCCAGGATAGTCAAGTGGTATGGGGTCTTTTGTACAGAACTTTACCAGGGTTAACCCCACAGCTTTGACATTTATAATGGTAAACACATTCTTAACCTACAACGGAACATGGTCCAAATGTTAAGCCGTATATGTATTTGCTGAGCCTTTTCTCATATACATGCCTCTAAAGACTAATCTAGAGTAGTTCAACACAAACAGTATTTTCTATTTTGAAAAATATATGAAGCTTTTATTAAGACTTTTGTGAAATCTTAGCCGCAACATTATTTCTAATGGCTGAAAAAATGTTATGGATTGCTACAACTGATAAAGCCAAACCGATAAATAGAAGCTTGTGATCAGATAAAATGATCGAGTGGAAGTTTTGTTGAGCAGCCATGTGGTGTGGCTTCACCCAGTGTGCAATGTGTCTTTTGATTAGAGATTTGGCAAGCACTAGATCATCCCAATCAAGGGGATGATCCGCGCTTAGATCCATTGCATGTGAGGCATTTCGGATTACGAAGGGACGTGGATGATGATGTGAACGTGAAGTCACAGAAAGAGGCATCCAAGGGTCGAGCTCACCATTGACCCAAAATATATTATCGCTGTCAAGCTTTTTCCCAAGATAGTGTGAGTTGGTGGCATTGACATCAGGCCCCTGGCGAAAAGACTTTCCATACACATCACCACAGAATAGTCGATCCCAATCATCATAAGTGGCAGCACGTGATCTGGCTGCCTTGTGCTCTTTTGGAGGGGCGACCTGCCAATATCCAAACTCTGTACAGCACTGATAAAGCCATTGTCTCCAAAGAGAGTTTTCATCAGGAATATCTTCCGCTCCAGCGATATTTAGCATCCTCTGTAAGCGTGGAAATAACTGTTGCCTACGAACGATGCTAATAAATTCACTCAGCTTGTCTTCTGGACTTGCGTTTAGGCTTAACGTGCCACATAAGCGCTGTACTTTATTTCCTCTTGTTGGATGATTGTATTGTACGATCCCCGAAATAAAATCCAGATTCATTGCAAACTCCTCGGTAGAAAGGTCTTGTGCCCCAAACCGCTTTTTAAGAGCTTTCGAGCGCTCAAACCCACCGTTGATGAGCTCTTCGTCAATTAATTCAAAAACTTGATGAAAA
This sequence comes from Entomophthora muscae, assembly GCA_014839935.2. Classification (NCBI taxonomy): domain Eukaryota; kingdom Fungi; phylum Entomophthoromycota; class Entomophthoromycetes; order Entomophthorales; family Entomophthoraceae; genus Entomophthora; species Entomophthora muscae. The sequence continues at coordinate 256,439 of QTSX02006490.1, forward strand.
TAGTGAGCACATTCAGTGCCTCCATGCCTTCTCAATGAATGGGTAACTTGGCGGTCGTATTCGTAAAATTTTTCTTTGGCCAAGACAGGTGCTGAAGAAGCAATAGCCCCTCGTACAAGGTTAGGGAAAAGGTATCTTGCCCAAGCCGCAAGGTTTCCTGGATAGCTTCCCCCGCAACGATCCAGCAGGAAGGTACATTAAATTTGTCTTCGGATCCCTTAAATTTTGGAAGGGGTGCACTCTTTATAAACAGTTCCAGGTCCTTCAGTGCTTGGTCAGAGGACAAAAATTTAAGGTTTTTGACCGAAAGATCTTTGGTGGGGAAGCTTTTCCCGTAGTACCGATGCTCCAAAGCGAAAATTATACCACCATGTGCTTTAGCTGCTTCGGCAAGCTGTCCCCACCAAACCCAAGTCGAAGATATTTTGGATTCACCGCCAATAAATAAAAAGGCTGGGCCGCCTGGTCGATAATACTTGTCATTGACAAAGTACCGTTGTAAGTAATATGTTTTGTCTCTGGCATAATGATCAACAATCTACAATTGATTAATAAATTTGATCGGTGGAAAAAAGGCTATATGAATGCTTTAAAGAAACACACCTGTGAAAAATAATACTCTGGGTATATTTCTTGGGTAGAAACGGGTAGCTCGTCCTCATTTATCTTTCTATAAAAATATTAGCCAAATTTAAAAAATACAATCTAGTAATAACATACAGAAGTGAAAACGGTCCTAAATTGTCAAAAAGACAAGTTATAAGTGATATCCAAAATATAGCAAAAACAAATGGATGCATGTCAGTTTCCGAGTCTGCTTGCCCACCAAAGGCTTAAAACCAAGCATTGACGTATGTTGATACGTCATCCAAAGTGTTACACTGTCTATAGAGGGAATTATTCCTATTTTTGGATTTACATCCAATATGTACAAAAAGTATTCATGTTTTCAAAAAATAAAATCTTGTACACTTTAATAATAGTTCTAGACAACTGGAAAAGCACCCTTTCCAAATAGCAATAAAATTTATGTCAGGTACTAGAAGAAATACCAAAAATAAACTTTTCAAAGGAGCTTTTAACTTTTCTTGAGCAAACAGATATCCGACTTCTGAAAATCTGCACCAAAGTAAAATTCCTTTCTAGCTTGCTCAGTGAAACCAGTTTCATGCTTTGAGGTTTACGTTTTTGTTATTTTATGGCAATAATCTTAAATGGTTTACTTTTAGATGCTTTTTTATATGGTACAGGTAGAAATAGGGGGTTCTGTATGTTTTGGTTAAGACACCCAGATATACATGAAGTTTTACAATTGGCTATCCACTTTGCACCAAGACCTGTTGGCCAGATTTATGGTGGGATTGAGATTCACAATGGAATCAAATGCTGAGCAAGGCTTAAACAAGAAGGACAATGACCCCTTCACTTTTCAATATAACCTCCAGTCTATTCCTTGTAGCAGAACAGTACAAGCTTGAAGCTACCAAAGACTTGTGAAAAATGACCCCATAAGTGACTGCCTTTGTAGAAAACCAGTCTGGTATAGTGTCAGGAATCACTTTTCAGACAACAGTTATCCAATAGATGAAGGCCTCTTAAAACTTCCAAATTTGGATAATCTAGGTCACTGCTACTCAATTAATGTCAATTAATTGCTCTTATGCATCACAGCAATGCAGATGCAAGTAAAAACCTGCAAGAAACTCAGTACTATAATGCATCTAAAAATAGCCTGCATCATGATTTCTGCCACTGCATGTGAATCATTACACCTGGGTTTTAAACTCATTAAGTCTGTACTCCCAATTTCACCCCCCTAGTATAAAAACTTCCATCCAAGTCCCAAGTTAATTGTTTGATTAACATTTATTTCTACAATAAAGCAATCTTGCCCTATTATTCACTTGAGCATTTAATAGTATCTCCTAGTTCAAATGATTGGAATCCCCTATTTGTGGTCTGTAGTCACCATCTGGCTCTGCTTGTTCCTGTCTTATATCCTGTCTCAGGGGTCAGCTACCTTGTGCTTCCCTGGTCCTTGCTTAACCCCTACCCTACAGCTTGAAGAGCTATCTCCTGTTGTAGAGAGTAATGGCCCTTGTTTGATTACCCAACTGTACTCTCCTTTATAAAGAGGTTCTCTTACATATAGGCAAGAAGAAGAATATTAGAAAAATTAAATCTCAACATGCTATTTCAATTAGCCTTTAATACAAAGCTAAACCTATCCAAAACAATACCATGAAATTAGAAATATGGATATATCTCCAGTAAAAATGTCAGTATTAGAGACAAATACCATATTCTAACCCTGAGTGTCATGTTCACTTTAACCAATCTAGCAGGAGCTTTCATAGAAGAAAACCTTCTCTAAACTAAGATACTGTATAGGAAAATAGTAATAAAATATGGTAAACCTGGTATCTAAGGCTTAAGTTTTTAAAGCTTCATACACTCTAAGGTGTAATACATAGTATACATTGTCTTCTTCAGCAATTTTGAAAAAAAATAGTGTCAACTAAAAGCTTTCTCTGAGGGCAACCAAATGCAAACCCTTATTAATGAAAGCCACAAGAGGAAATCTCACAGGTTCCAAATTGCAATTGAAGGAGCGGGAAAATACCACGTCAAAATTGAGTTGACAGCAGCAATCAGTGATCAAAACAGTAGGCACCATATAATTATATATAATTATACATATTCTTTAGTTATAAAGCTAACAGAAAGTAAGATAAACAGAGAAATTTAAGAGATGTATAACTTTAAACATCATAGGTGTCTCAGCATCTTTGATTGCTCTCTTGTGTGAAAATAATCCCAAACTTGAATTCTAGAACTATCACAGATAGCCTCTCTGGGATATGATTCAAATGAAAATTTCTGCCAGAGAAAGCTTTGTCTTTCAAACTAAGTTTTCTAAGTTTATACACTTTCTACATAAAAAGTTTCAATTTCAATCAACAGCATAAAAAACTTTGCTTTTTAATAAAATCTTCAAATTTTCTCATTTTATCTTTATGTTAAGTCTCCTATTCTTTTTTAAGCACTTTTTTAAAAAAATTCAAAACAATGAGATCAGTCTCTTTAAAGATCTCACCTTGATCAAAATAACTAATAAGTTAATTCAAACTACAAAGGATTCAAAGTCAAAACATCAACCTGAGTTTGCTTACTCAGACCTCATAGCTAATAGCTTTCAGATAAGAAATGTAACTGTTAGAGTGAAATGATAAGCTGTATGATTCAGGGACAAATAATGAGGGTAGAACAAACAAATTTTAAGTTGCTTAAGCAACAGGAGACCAATTTGTGAAGACAGTTTCAACATCTTAGCATCAGGAGTGATGCAGAAGAAAATGAAGAGGGAAATTGTTGATGCAAGGACAATTTAGAGCACCAAATCAGCGTAAGAATCCAAAGGTGAGAGCAAATAGAGCACAGGCCAGGGGCAGTTAAGGAACTGACAGCAGTTTTCACCATAGTAGAGGCTAACTTCTTAAGGACAGGGGTAAATAGCCCCAGTCAAGCTATCATACTTTTAGGAAACTTTCTTTATTCCAGGGTAAGTAAGATATCTAAAAACAAGTTTCTAGTGAGAAATTTGAAGAGGTTTTAAGGAGTTCAGGATAGGGGAGTGTAGGATTCTGAGGCCTCTGATTGGTTGGCAAAAATATTTTTAGCAGCAGAAAGACCTGCTTTGAAATTTGAGTCAATGATGTCATATTTAAAAAAATTCTGGCGGCCAGCAGGCCAGGCACCATACCCTTTTGGCAACAAATAACATGTGACTAATTTATTGTAGTTGATTGGTGAGAGCAGGGGCAGATCCAAGATTTGAAGAGGTATCTGGACAACTCCAGCTTTAACCCATTTTTTTTCTATAACGGCATTTAAATTGTCTAAGGTTTTTAAGGGTTTAGCAGCTTTCTGGCAATGATTAAAGGTGCAACAAAGGCGCGTAATTCCTTTAATTTGTCTTTCTACTGTAACAGTAACCAATCCACATTCAAAATTTATACCTCATCTAAGAGTACACTTTTTTTCTGAAATCTACATCACAAACTATTGATGAGGAGCACCTTTTGGGGAAGCTTCAAATATGGAATTGAGAAAGAAGAGAAGTATCTTTTATTAGATAATACTTTAGACTTATATAGCTTTGGCAAAGATTTAGTTGGATCAAACCTAGGGGTTGGTCATGTGCAGGATGGGTTCAAGTCACTGGATACTTGGACAGTCATGTGATATTGCTTGGTTGCCATTTCCGGTAAGTAAAACTGTATATTGGGAGGGCATCAAATTGGGTAATACTGGATGTTAAATGGGTTGGTGGTAGCCAGAATACTTGTACATCCAGATCCTCAACACCCCCTTAAAGGTTACTCTGGTACATCAGGAGGGGGCTTTGTCTTAATGGCTGCCTCCTGATGTTCCTGGAGTTGTTGGCTAGTTGGCACCAGTCTGGTCAAGTGTTCTACTTTGCTAAGGCGGAGACAGGTTCTGTGGTACTTCTTGACAACGGGGGTTTTGGCACCTTGGAATTTCACTAGATAGGTGTTTTGGTCTGTACTTGATGATTCTTCCTGGTCCTCTGTGTACTGATTCTAGCTTCTTTATGTTTCCAGCTAAGACCCAGACAGGGGAGTCAATGGGAAGTGGTTCCTCTGTAGAGGTTACCTTTTGTGTTTTGAGCCTTTTTGTTTCTGCTATTTTAGCTTTGAGGTGTATGTGTTGTAGAGTTGGTACTTGTTCTACTGTGAGTGATTTCCCTGGGGTATATTTACGTATGGTTGATTGTTGTGGGTAACTATATCTGGTTTGTATCTGTATGTCAATTCAAACAGTGTGTAGCCTGTCCCATGATTGATGCGGACCTGGGATACTAATAATGCATATTTCACGTATAGTGGCCATGTTCCTTGGCTTTGCCATCCATTATTTTCTTGAGGGTTTTGATAAAGCTGCTGTTTAGGTGTTCAACTCTGCCATTGGCCTGTGGCCTGTAGGGCAAGGTTGTGGTATGCTTAATGTTTTTGAATTTTAAGTTGTTGTTTGCTATGTGACCTGATAACCCGGTTGCTCCATCAGTTATGATGTAGTCTGGAGTGCCATAGTCAGCTAAGATTGCTTTGTTAATGAATCAGTTTATTATTTTTGCTTTGTGGTCCTTTTTTGCCCAGCAGATGGGCCAGCATGTGGCAAATCCAATAGCTACAATTAAGAAATGTTGGTTTGTCCTTGTTTCTGGGAAGGGGCCCACTATGTCTAGTTCCCAAACCTTGAATGGTTCAGGGTCCAGTACTGGGTTGACCGTTGGCTGGGGAGCCTTTGTGCTGGTGTATTTCTTGCACACTGTGCACTTTTTCAGAACATCAATTATATCTTGTTTAAGATTGGGCCATCATACTATCTCTTTTAATGTGAGGTATAGGTTGTTAGCCTTTGTATGTCCTAGTAGACAATGATGTCAAAATATGGTGTCAATTATTTGTGAAAGTGGGATGTAGCAAACATGTTTGTCATTAATGATTTGGTATACAGTGCCATTTGATACATGAAAATATTTTTTGTTCCTTACTAATGTATTGTGGGTTAGCTGATGTGTTGAGGGGTCTTTCCCTTTGGTTTTATACTCAGTATTATATAGGTTTGGCCAGTCAGGGTCCAGGTGGTCAGGATGATCCTCTCTTGTCTGACATAGCCTAGAGAGAGAATCAGCCGTGACCAGCTCTGCCCCCTTTTTGTATTGGATGTCCAAATTGAGCTGCTCCAGCAGGGACATCCATTTGGCTTGTTGCTGTGCAAGTGCGTTCTGAGTTTTGAAGTAGATTAGGGATTTATGGTCAGTTAGTACTCAGATGTTTAAATGTCCTTCTAGATAACATCTCCATTTCTTGCATGTGTAATGTATTGCTAGCAATTCCTTATTGTGTATTGGGTACCTCTGCTCAGTGTTGGTTAGTTTTCTACTTTTGTAACATACTGGAAGGAAGTCTTGCTGCTCTGGCTGGCAGATGTGCAGGACTGCGCCAATGGCGGTGTCACTGGCATCTGACTAAAGCTCATAGCACCTTTTATTATTAGGGTATTGCAATATTTGATGCTTCAATCAAATCTTGTTTTAATAGTTGGAAATTCTTATTGCATTCTGGTGTCCAGATGAATTTCTTTTTGGCATTACCCTTTTTTAAGTCATTTATTGGTGCAGTGAGTTTTCCACAGTCTTTGATGTATTTCCTTAGATAAGCTATCATTCTAAGAAAACACTAACTTGTTTAATGGAGGTGGGGTGTTGCATATTATTTATGGCTTTTATTTTGTCTGGATCTGCTTTGATGCCGCCGTCAGAGATAATGTGGCTCAAGAACAGGAGTTCCTTTTCAATAAATTGGCACTTACTTGGTTTTGCATAAAGTTTGTGCTTTTCAAGTCAATCATGTGTCTTGCAGACATGTGTGAGGTGTTCCTCTTTTTTTTAGAATATGATGATATTGTTGAGGTAGCATAATTTATTTGAGAGGCCATTTAGCGCTTGGTTCATCATGGTGACAAACGTTGCAGGAGTGTTGGTCATCCCAAAGTTCATTACCCTACACTCAAAAGATCCAAATTGCGTACGGAACACCGTCTTTGGTATGTTCTTTTCCTTTACTTCAACCTGGTTGTAACCTGAGGTGAGGTCAATTTTGGAGAAAAATTTGGCTCCTGAGAGTCTTGCAAACAGATCCTCTATGAGTGGTAGGGGATATTTATTTTTTACTGTGCTTGCATTTAGTGCTTTGTAGTCAGTTACTAGATGCAGAGTGCCTTCCTTTTTCTTTACAAAAAATACTGCTGCCCCCACGGGGATTCAGAAAGGCAAATGAATCCTTTTGCTAGATTGTTCTCAATGTGTGTTTTAGGGTTTGGGTCTCCATGGGAGAGAGTCTGTAGAGGGGTGCAGGTTTGGGCATGGCTTTACATAGGTTGATGCCATGTTTGACCTCTTGTTTTTTTTTTTGGGGGGGTAACTCTGTGAGTTCTTCTTTGAATACATGAGTGTACTCATTTAGGAGTGCTTCAAGTTCTGGGCATTAGATTTTTGTTGTTTTATATTATTGAATTCAATGTACCTCATTATGTGGAGGGTACTATCTTTATGTAGACATTATGAGTTGTCTTGGTTTATGACCTGGACAAATACTGTGTCTCTTAGAATGAGGTTGTTGGGTTCTTTGAGGATATTGAAATTGACTCTGTTGCATTTGATGGTCATGGTTTTTGTTTTCTAACATACGCTGGGGTTCACTCAGGTGAACCAGTCCATGCCTGCTACAATTTGATAGTTTATATTGCTCATTACAAGTCCTTTGATGGACGTTTGTATGCCTTGGAGGTCAATTCTGAAGGGAGTTGTTTTGCCTTTGAGTAGAACCTTTGATTTGTCTGCCATTCTGGCATGTTTGAAGTTGGATTTGACAACTGATATTTTGTACTTGGTTACAAATGATTTGCTAACTATGGTGTGTTGTGCACCAGAGTTGAATAAAATTTTATGTGTATGTGATTTTTAAGTGCATGGATAGACAAGAAGTTGTGGACAATCTTTAATTTTTACGTTCATAAAAATGGAGGATTGCGGGACACATGGGATGCAAGCAGCAAAGTTTGTGCCTTGGTACAGTTTCTTGTCAATTTGGGGGAGACAGGGGCACTTAGGCCTGTTCCCCCTCCTCTTTTCCCTGTTCCTCTGTTTTGAGACCTTTGAGGTCAGAGAATGTGGGGTCAGATTCATAGCAGGTTGCTGTTTCAGCGTTGTTTAATTTGATGGTGTCCTCTTTATTGGGACAGGAGCAGTTTGCGCTTTGGCTGCAATTGTCATTGTTGCAATTGGAGTTGTTGTTGATATGATTGATTTTTTGGCGTTTGTTGCCATTGGAGTTTTCTCTGCCATTGCCGTTTGCGGAGCAATTGCTGTTGCGTGCAGCATATTCCATGTTTGCGCGTTTTTCCACGTGCTTGGCTTCTGCAATGAGCGCAGGCATGGAGGTGTTGGCCTCTGGAAAGACAAGGGCAGCAAAAGAGGGTTTCATTCTGTTGATGAATGAGGCTCTGGTGTGTACGTTGTCAGCTTGCGCTGGGGTTTGGATCTTGTGGCATATTTCCTCAAATTCATTGGCATAAGCTGTGATAGTGGTCTTCTTAGGAAGATTACTGAGCTGTATTGCAATGTCTTGGAGGGATTCAGTGACACAGAAGTTGTGGGTGATGTCTGCTATTGTACTCTTCCCAGTTATTGAGCAGGTTGTCAGTTTGTGAGCCAACCCAGGTGGCAAAACAGTTAGCTGCGGCCTCATACAGCAGTTTACTGGCTTCCCGGACCCATTTTTTGTGGGGGATGCAGCTGACGCAGAGTTTAGCAGCTGAGTGGTCTAGCTAGTTGATGAAATTTTCTTTGTTTTTACCAAAGAACTTTTCAATACCAATGTATTTGATGTTGGTAACTTCACCTGTGATAGGTGGTTGTGTGTTTGTTTGTAGTTGAAGAGAGCATCTGTATTGAATTATCTTGGTGCATGCTTTGGGCATGACCAGACCTTCAAATATGGTGCATCCACTAGGTATATCTTTGTTGATGTTGTGGGCGCAGAAGTATGTCTTCCAGGTCTCCTGGGATGTGGCCTGGTTGAGTATGTGAGCAAAGGTGGGCAGGTTTTGGTATGTCATTTTCTCTTTCATGGGTGTAGTCAAAAAACCGTAGCTCCTACCAGTGATGAGAAGCACCTTTTGGGGAAGCTTCAAATATGGAATTGAGAAAGAAGAGAAGTATCTTTTATTGGATAATACTTTAGACTTATATAGCTTTAGCTGTGGCAGGGATTTAGTTAGATCAAACCTAGGGGTTGGTCATGTGCAGGATGGGTTTGAGTCACTGGATACTTGGACAGTCATGTGATATTGCTTGGTTGCCATTTCTGGTATGTCAACCTGTATATTGGGAGGGCACCAAATCAGGCAATGACTGGATGTTAAGTGGGTTGGCGGTAGCCAGAATACTTATACATCCTATCCTTGACACTATATACACTTTTTTATTATAGTTTAACTCACATTTAAATTTTAACTTTTTTAAATATCTGCTAAAAAGTAAAATTATGGTATTTGCAGCACAGATAGCTTCTTATCTTACCTCTATATTGATAATTTTTTAATGTTTTATGTAAATATCACAAAAAAAATCAATGAGAGCATTATAATAGGCATTTTTATGAGTAAAGTACCTTACACTTCTGGATCTGTCATCTTCAAAAAGCATGCAGTCTACCAGAAGTGACAGTATCTTTGTTCAGCTTGTAACTCTATATACAAAGTACTTTTGGATGTTTACAACAACCTTTCAAAAACTTAAAGCCCCAATCAGAACCAAACAATAGCACTTATAACCTAACACAGATTTAGCACCTCCATAGAAAAATTCATATGCACTAACAACAAAAACACCTGAATGCAGTCTATTCAAAGCAAACTTGTACATATGAAGTGCCCTGAGAGCTTTTGGATTACTGAGTCTTCCATTGAACTTTTTATGATGTGAGAGCCTGGTTTAATCAGTGGTATAAAGAAAACTCATAAAAAGTGTGAGACAACTTTAAAGCTGACTTTCTGTCACAATTTGTGTTAAAAAATACAACCTGCACAATTTTCAGAGAAGTCAAGCTTTTTGCCCAGACAAAAACAGTTAAGAAACTAACCAAGCTTGTGAAGATCTGCCCAAATATTCCTCAACTAATATAGCCTTTGAAAATTTCTTCTTGTATCTATACTGTTATGATGCACTGAATCTCTATGTAACAATATATGTGGACCTTGAGAATTGCAATACCCTTAAAAGCTTCTACTGAAAGCAAAAAAACACTAGAGTGTAATTAAAATGCCCTTTAAAAAGTTCAATAACAAAAAAGAATACCCAGCTCCCAAAGGCAACTTTAGTCCAGGAAAAACCTGCTAAGCACACCTGGATTCCAAAAACTGTAACAAAAATCCCCTCAAGCCAAACAAGTTTGTGCATTTAAACTTATAAGCAATTCAACCCATTTCATGTCACTCAAAAAATGGTGAGAATTCTCTGGCTTCCATGGCCCAGGTTACTTTCAGGGGATCCTTCAGTCAAGGGGTAAGACCTGGCCTGAAAGGCCCTGTAAATAATGGTACCATTTTTATCACATAATTAGCAGCAATAGCCTGAGAGCATCATACTCTCATGTAGAGAATAACTTTTTCAGAAAATACTAGCATGATGAGGTAGGCAAACCCAAGCTTGCTATAATCATATGATGAATCAGTGATAACATGTCAGTGATTTTTTCCCAACTCCATTAATTTTGTGGATACTATTTTTAATGACACCAAAGTAAAGAAAATCAACAATCAAGTCTTTGACACCATGTGTAACTTGGACATAAACCTAGACAGGGATTGAACCCAGAGCCCTACAAACAAGCCAAATGTTAGTTTATACTCTACAGATCAACTTACATTACCTTTTTATATTGAATTATTGCATTTGACTTTTTCTTCTGACCTTGGTTTTATTTTCAAAAACATTAATATACCTCTAATACACGGCACTTACCACTCAAACCCTGATTGGCTGATTTCTTTTTCCTTTTTGCTTTTGAATCCACTGGTTACATACCTGGACCTGGCTACGTACTTGATTTTCCCAAAGATTAAGTGTTTACACCAATTGATTGCCTCCAATCTTGTGGCTTGTTTTTTCCTCTCTGTCTTTCACACTAACTTAAAGATTATTCTTAAGCCCCAAGTTGAGACACAGATAATACAGGTATTAATTTCACTCATAATAATCCTGAAAATTCTCTGTAAATCTCTCTTATTCCCAATAGCTACTTAAATGTTCCAGCCTCTATCTTGAGGCTATTTAAGTGAGCCATATTTATCATTCTTACTTGTTCCAACAATAAATATATTCTTCTATTCTACACTTGTTTACACTTATCTTCTGCAACCCTTTTTGAAACCATGAAATGAAGCCCATTCCTGTTCTGGTTTCTAGTTTTTTTGCTTTCTGTGGTATTGGCCCTTGAAAATCCAACTCCCACCACAGACTGGCACAATTCTTCTCCTGATGACTCCCACCAGAAGGAGTCCCTGGCAAATGGCTGGTTTAAATACTCTTTAGGTCACTGGAAAAGAAAGTTTCAGTACAGCCAGTCCACCACCTTACCTCCATCTGCTGAATCTTCCTTGGTGAGACCAAATGCCTCCTTCTACCTGCTGTCCTACCTATTTGGATATTATTTGTTGGGTAGATTTAGTTTAATGATGGGTTGGTTTGCCTTTCTTGGGCACTTCAGTCACCTGGCAATGGTTACAGTTTTTATTGGTTTGATTATTGCAGACCTTAACTTAGGGGCCTTGGCTCATCAGATTGGGAACTTGTTCTCTCTCAAGTGGGTCCCTGACATAACAAGGGTAAGTTCTCCTGCAGTTGCTCCCATGGACTGGCTTGATGGAGCAATTTGGCTGAGCTGGGTGAAACCTTGAAAAGAGAAGGGATCATAAAAGCAGGATCTATTCCCTGGTCTAGTGCTCTGGAGGGAGGGACAGGGGCAAACATTGGCTGTACTAAATCTGCAATAAGTTGCTTAGTTTCACAGTGCTAGCGTTAGAGCTACAAGTACTCTCTGGTTGATAGTACCAATAGTATAAGGTTTTTAGGGATGTAATAAACTCCTGCAAAGATAAAATGCTCAATTTAAATTAAATATTAGTTGCTTATTTTGAGATATCAACAAGGAGAGAATTTTCAACTTTCCCAGCTATATACTGCTAAAAAGTTGATTCTGGGCTTGGCAGGGTATCTTGATTGGCCAGCTGGTCACATGCCACTGTTTTCTGGTCATTGACATCATCTAGTTGGTTGCTTAGGGGGACAAGCATACTATTTTTAGGCTCAGGTGCTTGGCCTGAACCTTGGGATCCCCTTGGTGATGTGTGGGGCTCAAATCTCTAACTTATTATAGTTTTGGCCAGTTAGATTAGATCTTAACATGGTGCATTGTGTTTCTGGGTGCCTCTGGATGCAGGAGTCCTCAGGGCACTGATTCTATTTTTTGTGGAATAGTGGCATCAATAAATGAAACCTTATTTAATGGTCTGATCAGGAAATTGTGCAATTGTGCAAGCACCCAATTTCAAACTTGCAAGCCTTTAATTTAACATACAATGGTGCTTTATTGGGATTATTTTGGGCCCTGACACTCTGTAATTGCTGACCACATATAGCAGTAAGGAGTTTTTTTGAAGGAAAACTGGTGTTTATCTGGCCAAACAAGAGATCAATACTCAGGCACCAACCTGTAACACCCTTAAGCCAACCAAATAGTTGAGCAAATGAACAGGTCTTTGTTAAAAGCCATTTCTAAGATATAGATAGACAAGCCTGAGAACTAGGATGCACTCACCAGAAGCCTTAATGGACTGACAAGTAGACCAAAATGCCTTCACTGGCTACAGCCCCTATGAGATGACCTTTGTGACCAAACTAAAGTCACAACCACCAATAATTCCAAGTGACTGATACTACCCAGCAAGGTACCTAGAAGAGACAATCCATTTTTCCAGAAGATACAAGTAGCAAAAACAAAACATGAGGCCAAAAAATTCAAAACAATGTAACATTCCCCATTGGGCATACTTGAGGTTGGTGATGAGGTTTTTAGTTTTGAACGCTGTTAGATCAAAGTTACAACCCAAAAAATTGGGACCAGTCATCCTCTTCCAAGTCTACGCAAACCATCAATATCTGGTGAAAGGGCTAGGAAAACACCACAAAGATAAGGGGATGCATCATGGTTGACTCAGACTTTGTAAGGAAAGGATTTATCAAAGATAGAGCATCATACTCACAACATCTAGAGCAATATGGTACACTACTCCCAAAAACCTGCCCCTGGACATTCTAGATGAAGAGGACCCCCAAGAGATAAATGAGAAAAGGTGTTGCAATGAGCCCAATCTCTCATGGGTCAACCATGAACTTGCCTTAACCTGTTGCCTAATTAGGTCAACCATCAATACCTGCTCTGTAATAATAGCACATCCCAGCACCACAAGTATTATCTTTGCTAACACTTTCCTGGTGGGATCACTCCTTCTCCATGTACATCAAACTGGAGATGCTGCATTTCTAAGGCCACCTGGTGCCTCCCCACAAGCGTATAAATACCTGCTTCTTCTCTTTAATAAACACATACTTCCCTAAATTCTTTCTTTTCTCTTTGTTCTAGCTTTTAATGTAGCAATTTGTGATACTATCATGACAAAACCACACTCCAGACCTCTTCAGCAACCCCCTGTTAACCATCGTAATCGAATCGAGTATACTTTCTGTACTGACTAAAACCACTACAAGTTCCCTCGATTTTTAATAAAGGATGTTTTTCATCTGATGCTTGATTTCTCTGTCCTTGCCCAACATAGTATTTTACCCTTTCAAATATTCTTTGAGGGGTGGATATTTCAATTTTGATCGTGGCAGTTTTGGAATAGCCGGTTTGAACTTCTCACTCCGGTAATTGTATCTCTCCAGCCATGATTCTGGCCTTGTCGCTTTCAAGTTTGGAGGGGTGATCTACACGGTTTGGATTTGGAGCTTAGTGCTTTAAAGGCATGGCACAGCTGCAGAGTTGGAATCTCGGCAAAGTTGAATGGGAAGCTGGAGGCACGTGCCATAAAGACCCTCGATCACGGGATTCGATAGTCCTTGGTCTGAAACCCCTTGGGTTTCGTTTTAACAAAGATATCTCAACCCTCACCATGTGGAATTGCTGCTAGAAAAGTTTAGATCTCAGGCTGTTGGTGTTGGTCGATACAACTGTTTTGAATGATACGCCCAAATGGTTTCAGGAGAATAAATAAGAATAAAATAATTATTTAGCATTTGATTCGTTGGGTTTGTTTATGACAAACTGTTTCATAAAGCCAAGTATATCATCGAGACCCCATTGTGAAAAAGGTTATTTAAAGGATTGATCTGCTAAACAGTGTACGTATTTGATAAACAAACGAAAATTGTTAATAAACATTATAAATCAGCCATGCATTCCTGGAATATGACCCTTCATCTTCAGATGGCTGAACGACCCACTTTGAAGCTGACATTATTTAACGCTGCTTTAAACGCTGCCTTGATTTGATCAGAAGTTTGAGGATGTATTTGGAAGCCTTCACCACCTAAAGTGGTTGGGAAAACATCAAAGCCTTGAGAAGTCAGTTTGGCGCAAAGAGGCTTTTCATCGAACTCCTTGGGAAGAAGAGTCAATGCGCAGCCTCCACCCCCCGCGCCTGTGAGCTTGGCGGCCAGTCCAAAGTCCTGCTTACAAGTGGCAACGATGGTTTCTAGCGATGGGTGGGATACTTTTAGACAACAAAGAAGCTGGTGGTTGACAACCACTAGATCGTGGATGGCGGGCAAAGGATGGTTGGATTGATCGTTGGATTGGCTGAGAAGCTCAAGTAAGGTATGGCTGATGTTATGGATGGAATCTAAAATTGGATCGACAACCCTTGGAAACTGAAATTTAGACCGGGAAGAAGTGATGGTTTACTTGGTTACGAAATTCTCGAACTCCTGCGACCATTTGCTTAGTGTTGCGGGGCACTTTGCTGTTTGTCAGAAGGATTCTCAATGACGAAAGGGAATGTAGCTTGCTGAATTCCCCTTTCTGATAGGTTACGAATTTACCATACGTGCTCACAGTGTTGTCAACGCCTGAAGGATTTCCGTGGATAACTCTTTCAGCCAAATACCCCAAGCGATTGACCAACTCTAAACAGTTTGGATTTTTGCTCAAAAATTCAGGAAAAAGCAGATTCAGCAATGCTCCGCCGACACTCACCGAGAAGGAAGCAGATGACCCCAATCCTGCTCCAACTGGCAACGTGGATTGAACAGCCATCATAAAGCCTCGCCCAAGCATGCCCATGTCGCTTGAGAATAGAAGAGCCATCAACGTGAGGAATGAGAGTGCTGCCCCCTTTTGTGAATTGTCAAGCCCTGGTGCCAGGAACTCAGATAGCTCAGCTTGGACAAGGTCCAAGTCGATATTAAGTCTCGATAGCCCTTAAAACATGTTAGCTTAAGTATTATAGCCATATTACTTTCTAGGGAGTCAGGGTTACTACACTTTATACCAGCGAATATTTCTTGCAGCTCTTTATGTGCAGGATTTTTTTGAAACTTGGAAGCCATGGATCGAAGAGTATTTAAACTCCAAGTTCCTTGATAGCCTATGTCGGGGCAAATCAACTCCACGATGTCATTTCCTTGGGGTGAACAATACACATGGGTACGTAAGTCTATACTTGCTGCAATGGCAGTCTTTAAATTCGTTAATAAAATATCAGACATTGGCTTCAAACTTGATTGCTTTTCAAGTGGTATTTCTATGCAAAACCCCAGGAAATAGATTCCTAAATATTCTGAAAACATAACAAATGAGGCTAAGCGATTCGGTCATGATTCTCTGTAAACTACGGCATTTAAAAAAGTTTTCCTCTAGGACAGTGTGCGTGCTTGGCACAAATATTTACATAAAGATGTTAAAGTTAAATGAACTGAAAGTTTAGAAAACCATTGAGCAAATTTTTGGCACCAAATGGCTATTTTAATAGGCCTCTTGTAAAAAAATTCGAATTTGATTTTATTTTTAAAATTAACCATAAAAAGACTGTTAAAAATAGACCAATGCAACTCGTCGGTTCAAAAGGTCTGTGTAATAGTATATGTCAGATCCAACAAGCTTTACAGACCAAACTTATTGTAGATAATTGCCAGTTGTGAATATGAGCTTTTAACCATACCTTTCCATAGACGACGGCATGCTCGCCAAACAGAATAACTTTGCCCGGGGCTGAAGCAACATAGTTCATAGGAGTTGATGGGTTCACAGGATCAAGTAGGTTATGTCGGTTTAAGCTCTGAACACTTTTGGGTGACGCCTTAGACTCGCTAGTGGAACATTTTGGATAAATTGTAAAGGACCTATCAGATTTGATAATATGAAGATATGATGGTTATGAATAGCTATCGCGCCACTATTCTTATAAAAGCTATTTTAAAAGCTGCAATAGTGAGGCATGGCAAAACGCTTTATTAAGATAGAGCTTCAATGGCAAAGGTTCAAAGATATTGAATGTTAAACCAATCAAATTAAGAAAGGCTATAAAAAATAAATGATAACAAGCCTTATAACTTTCAAGCCTGTCAAGTTTATACTTCTGGGAAGTATAATAGACGGAATAAAGGGGAAGATTAAGAAGAGAATGATAATTTATTGAATATGAATATAGAATATTATATAGTATCATGACAAGCCACATGTTGTTTATGTACATCATGGAGATCATGGGGCTTATCTGAGTAATGTTCCTCTTGAGTCACGAGGCTTAATCAAGTTGTGTTCCATTTAGGACCTGTATTGAGTGATCCCTGTCATAGATGGTTAACTGATAATGGTGCCACCAGTCTGTTGACTGGGCGGTGAACCATTTGGTGAGCTGTTCGGTGATTTACTTGGGGTGTTAATTCCCCAAGAGGGAGTAATCAAAGATGTTGTGACATCTCCCCCTGGGGTGCTGGAAGGCGGAGCCTTGGGAATTTTCTTGAGAGTATCTGGTATGCGGGCTTGGTATTGATCCAGTTTGGTGTTGGGTACAGGGAGCCTTGAATTTTGTTGGGCTGCTCTTGCCTTACACAAACAGAGTCGGTCGTGATGCATATGTTTCAGTTCAGTTCAAGCTCCAATTCCTTTGATGAGGTAGGTGTTATTGGGCTTAACTTCTATGACAATGCCTGGTCCGTGTAACCCAGGGTCCAGTTTGTGTTGGTCGTGATTGACGACCCAGATCTTGTCTCCAACTTGGAACCTTTCTTGTTGCAATGGGATTGCCTCTTGCTGGACTCTTTGGTGTTCCATCACTTCTTGGTCCTTTCTGGCTTGTAGTACTTTTGGGTCATTACTGTCTGATATCTTCTTTGGAACTGGCAGTCGTGGTCCTGTGGTTGTACTGGCAAGTGAGAGTTTCTGACCATAGACAAGCTCATAAGAGCTTTTGCCCGTATTGCGGTTGTGTCAGGAAACCAGGCATAGGTAGAGGCATTGGGCGGCTCAGGATGGGGTTGGGCCAAGCTGGCGGGTAAAGCCCACCATAGAATGGGTGCTAACTTGATAATGTAAGACATAGATTGCCCAAGTAAGGACCAGGGTCCAGAGGTGGGGATCATGGAATCCACCATTCCTGTCAAGGTGATATAGAGTACTCCAAACAGTTGAGTGGACGTGGTCTCTGCAGTGGTGGGGGTCTCCATTGGGCAATCGGGTTGTGGGGTTAAGGGCGGAGTCATGAGAACAAAGTAGACAGGCAGATAATTGTACTTGTCTTTGAAAAATCTTGGTGGCCTTTTGGACCACTTTCCTTCACGTCCTATGTATTCAGTTTCTCTAGTCCTGGCCATGGGGTCAGCAATGAGGATGGTCTCCAAGTCGTACTCCGCGTAGGCCGGGTTGGGCGGGTATTTGGTAAAATGCACAGGTCCAAAGGGGGCTCCTGGGGGACAGTATAATTCCTGGGCGGGATCAGCAGGATGGTCTCCAGAGGGGGCAGGTGCCTGATGGTCTACTTGAACAGAGTTAAGATGGAAGATCACTAAGACTAGGTAAGGTAAGATTTGTTCAAACCAAAGGTTCATAAAACTTTATTATCAAAAATGACGATGTGGTCATCACCATATCGCCAGGGGTTTTATACCATGGGACTTTGCTTCTTCAATTTTTGCAGGGTTCAGGTTCACAGACAGGCACTGGCAGGGCATGGATCTTGGCTTGGAGTCTCAAGGGCGGCAGATCCAGGTTGTGCCTGCTCTGGCAAATAGAAGTGGTAATGCTTTGTTCTGCCGCCACTGTTCACTATGTCACCTGAGTAGTTCAATTGTGCTACCCCTTCTGGACGGAAGGCTGGCAGTTGCTGGTGGTCATTGGTAGAGTTAAAAATAGGTTTTGTTTTAACCTCCTTAAGGCAACCTGCAACCTCTGCATAGGTTCAGATCTTTGATGGCTCAAGGTTGGTATCAATATGGTGATCATTCAGGGGATTGTCCTTGGGAGACTGGCGGGCCTTGGAGTAACTTGGGTTTGCAATTTAGTGAGTGGGCGGGTTCCTGTCCACTTTGTGTGACTCAAGTAGCCTTTGGAGGGTCAGGGTTTGATTCCAGGGTTTCCAATGTTGATTTTGAAACTCCAGTATTGGCGTTTGGCAGGGTGGCAGTAGGTCCTTCCCCAACCTATGTTAGCCAGGTTACATCTCCTTTGTAGGTATGGGTCTTCATTGGCAACAGTTTGGCGGCAGACTGGCAACTATTCAGGGAATCCTCTGTAGTAGGCTGGCAGGTTGCGGAGTAATTTAGCAATTTGAGCCTGTGACTTAACAGATTGGTGGGTCCTGGACTATCCTGGAGAGTTTGATCTGCTTTCAGGGAGCTGGGGTTCAACTCTTGGGTTTTCAATACAAGTATTGAAATGTCATTCATGACAGGTTGACTTGTGTTCTGCAGACCATAAGGGCAGTTGATAGCATGTCAACCTAGGCTTTTGGATTGTTAGCAGATAACTTACTGAGGGCTTCTAGTAGGGAGCTGTTTAGTTGTTCTACACATCCATTTGCTTGTGGGTGATATGGGCTGGCTGTGACGTGTTTTATTCCATTTTTGGCAAGATAGATGTTGGTGTCAATAGCTTTGAGTTCAGTGCCTCAATCTGTGATTAAGAGGTCAGGCTTTCTGAACTTTGCTATGATCTCCTTGCCAATGAATTGTCTCATGTCGTTGCCTTTGTGCTCTTTTGTGGCTTATGCTACGGGCCATCTGGTTGCATAGTCAATGGCTGTGATGATGTACTTCTTGCCTTTGCTTTCACTGGGCATAGGTCCCACAATATCCAACAATCATAGCTTGAAGGGTTGTGTGATGGACACGGGTACTACTGACTTGGGTGGAGCTTTGGTTCATGTGTACTTCTCACAGACCTTGCATTGCTCCAGTACCTCTCTTATGTCATCTAGCATGTTGGGCCACCAGTAGTGTGTCTTGAGGTATTCATGAAAGCTTCTGCTACGGATGTGTCCCAAGTCTCTGTGATATTGGAGGATTGTGTCAATCTTTTGTGTTGATAAGACGTAGGGTACAGTGTCATCATTTGGGAGTATTTGGTGAAGGGTACCATATACGTTTTTGAATAGATGTTTGTTCTTGAGGACTTTCTCTTGGATGTCCATTGGTGTGCCAGGTGGGAACCCTTCCTGGAGATTCCCCATGATTAACATGGGCCAGTTGGTGTTGCCATCAGTGCAAAGGATGTGTTTATTGTATAGCCTTGATAGGGCGTCTGCAGTAAGCATCTCCTTGCCTGGTCTATATTCAATTTGAATGGAGTATCTCTGTATGAGACTCATCCATTTGGCTTGTCTTCTTGACAGGTGTTGTTGTGTTTTGAAGAATATCAACAACTTGTGGTTGGTGATTACTTTGAATGTCTGGGCTCCTTCCAGATAGCATTGCCATTTCATGAGGCAGTGTATAATGACGACCAATTCCTTATCTTATATGGGGTATCTTTGTTTGCTGTCCAATAGCTTCCTTGATTCATATGCCACGGGGAGGAATTCCTTTTGGGCCGTTTGGATACAGAGGACTCCTCCTATGGCATAATCAGAGGTATTGATTTATAGCTCATAGATACCCTCACAATTCAGATATTGTAGGATGGGGGCAGTAACCATACGTTTCTTTAGCTGGCGGAAAGTTGGTCTTGTAAGGGTGTCCAGACAAATTTGGTTGTTTTCCTGGTGATGGCTGACAAGGGGGCTGTTAGGGCGCCCCAGTCAGGGATGAACCTGCGTACATAGGCTACCATTCCAAGGAAAGTGTGGAGTTTGCTCTTATTCCTTGGGGCTGGCATCTCTGTTATAGCGCATATTTTGTCTGGATCTGGTTTGATACTGTCCTTGCTGATGATATGGCCAAGGAATGGAAGTTCAGTCAAGAAGAACTTACATTTGGACAGTTTGGCAATCAATTGGTTTTTTTTCAGGGTACGGAGGACTGCACGGACATCTTCCCAGTGTTGTTGCAGGTTGGGACTATAAATGATGATGTTGTCCAGGTAAATAATTGCTCTTTTTCTAATGTGTTCCTTGAAGACTTCATTCATGAAGGTTACAAAAGTACTGGGGGCGTTTGTCATGCCAAAATTGAGGACAACACATTCAAAGGATCTGTATTTAGTTTGAAATGTGGTCTTTGGGATGTCTTCAGGTTTCACGCAAATTTGGTGATATCCTGCTGTCAAATCAATTTTTGTGAAGATTTGGGACCCCCCCCCCAGGGCATCAAAAAGGTCATTAATTAGAGGCAGGGGATATATGTTCTTTATTGTGACCTTGTTAGGTGCCCTGTAGTCTGTGACCAGGCGGAGGCCTCCATCTTTCTTTGCCACAAAGAAGACAGCGGCACCAAAGGGTGATTTTGAGGGTCTGATGAGGCCTTTCTTGAGTGCTTTGTCTAGGTAAGCTTTTAGGGCGTTGTCTTCTTGTGGTGTGAGGCAGTAGATGGGTTGTGATTTAGGCACACTACCTTTTAGGTCAATCTTGTGTTGTATACACCAATCAGGGGGCAACCTGGGTAGTGTTTCCTGGAATAAAGAGGGAAATTCATTGACTAGCTGGTCTCTAATTGGGTTCTGTTTGTGTTGAGTTTATGTGTTTTTGAAGTGTATGACCTCATACATACATGTGCTCCAATTGATTTTGCTGATGTCTGTTTCTTTCTCTGTTTCCATGATCTTTACAAATATGTGGTCCCTCATGAGGGTGTCAAGATGTATTGGGTACATGTGATGGTGGACTTCTCCTCGCTGAATGGTGAGGGTAGCACTGTCCCAGTTGATGTGAGGCTTTGTCTTTCTCATCCAAGCTAATCCAAGTATGACATTGTATTTGGGGATTGGTATGATGGGGCCGCTAATTGTTGTTTGTACATCTCCAATTTGGAATCAGAAAGGTTTTATCTTGTGAGTGACTGGTGTGCTGTGGTTGTCTGCCATGATGACTTTCTTGATGCTACTTTGAGTGGTAGGTAGCTTCATGAGGTCTGCAAAACTCTTGTTGATGAGCAATTGATCATCTCTAGTGTTGAATAGTGCTGTGCCCTGGTATCTTCAAAAACAGAAAGGATGGGTAAGGAGTTTATTTCCAGTTTGGGCAGTAAATAGTAGAGGATTGCTGGAGGGAACTTGGATCATGGTGATTGATTCCACACCCCCTGTTCTCTGTATGAGTCTTGTGAAGTGAGGGAGGACAGCTTGCCTAAGATTTACCCTGAGCTTTTCCCTCCTTGTTGGTATCTTTGGTGCTGGCCTGGTTGGCTTGTGCAGTGTGATTCCCGTTTCAAGGCTGGGTACTGTGGGCTTGGTTGTGTTGATTATTGGTGCAAGGTTCTCTCTTAGCTGCAGGGTTTTCCTTGCACTTGTTGGTAGCGTGTAGATCATCAGACTTCTGAGCTGTGTGTTTTTTCTCTAGGAATACCTCCTAGAGGTTCTTGCAGCAGGTCATGTCAAACTGACGTCTAATGTGTGTGGGAAGGCCATTGTAGAAGTCCAGACATGGCTCAGGTTCATCAAAGTTGATGGTGTTGGGTGCACGGTCACATAGTCCTTTATATGCGGCAATGTATTGTTTGATGGTTCCTGTTATTTTGAAGGTTCAAAGTTTGGTCATAATCACCACGTCTGAGTCCTTCATGGAGAACTTTTTGAGGAATGCAGCCTTGAACACTTCTCAATTTTCCTTTTGGTCAGGGTGTTGGGCTAGCTATTTGGTTACAAAACGTGAAGCAGTCCCTGTGACGCAGAGGGCAATCTTGCTGACTCAGAGTCTTTGGGGGTACTCCACTTGTTCAAACTTGCTCTTAATGCTGTTGATCCAAAGATAGGCGTTTTCACAGTGTAGTCCTGTAAAGGCGCCAATTTCAGCGGTACATAAGTGTTGAAACACAATATTGGGTATCTCAGGTTGTGTAGGCCCTGTTGTGGTTGGTGTGGTAGGGAAAAGTCTGCGGGCTTTGAGAGTGTTGTAATGGTCAATGGGTACAAAGACATTATTGTAGATGACAAGGCCTGGGGGAATGTCTTGTCCTACTTTGTAATCTCTCCAGCCGTTAGGGAGTGACATTGTCTGGGTTCTTTTCTTGGGAGTAATTTTTCCTTTGAGTTGGGTAGGTATGGATAACCTACCTGTGCTACCACTGTCAAGTTTATACTTCTGGGAAGTATAATAAACAAAATAAAGGGGAAGATTAAGAAGAGAATGATACTTTATTGAATATGAATATAGAATATTATATAGTATCATGACAAGCCACATGTTGTTTATATACATCATGGAGATCATGGGGCTTATCTGAGTAATGTTTCTCTTGAGTCACAAGGCTTAATCAAGTTGTGTTCCACTTAGGACCTGTATTGAGTGATCCCTGTCATAGATGATTAACTGATAATGGTGCCATCAGTTTATTGACTGGGTGGTGAACCATTTGGTAAGCTGTTTGGTGATTTACTTGGGGTGTTAATTCCCCAAGAGGGAGTAATCAAAGATGTTGTGATATCTCCCCCTGGGGTACTGGAAGGCACAGCCTTGGGAATTTTCTTGAGAGTATCTGGTATGCGGGATTGGTATTGATCCAGTTTAGTGTTGGGCACAGGGAGCCTTGAATTTTGTTGGGCTGTTCTTGCTTTACACAATCAGAGTCAGTTGTGGTGCATACATTAAAGTAAATAAAATCTCCAATCCCTTTGATGAGGTAGGTGTTATTGGGCTTAACTTCCATGACAATGCCTGGTCTGCATAGTCCTGGATCTAGTTTGTGTTGGTTGTGATTGACAACCCAGATCTTGTCTTCAACTTGGAACTTTTCTTGTTGTAATGGTATTGCTTACTGCTGGACCCTTTGGTGTTCCATCTTTTCTTGGTCCTTTCTGGTGTGTAGTACCTTTGGGTCATTACTGCCGGTATCTTCTTTGGAAGTGGCAGTTGTAAACCCATGGTTGTACTGACAAGTGTGGGTTTCTGACCATAGACAAGCTCATAAGGGCTTTTGCCTGTATTGCAGTTGAATTGTGTTCTGCAGACCATAAGAGTGGTTGGTAGCATATCAACCCAGGCTTTTTGGTTTTTGGCAGATAAATTACTGGGGGCTTTCACTAGAGAGCCGTTTAGTTGTTCTACACGTCCATTTGCTTGTGAGTGATATGAGCTGGCTGTGACGTGTTTAATTCTGTTCTTGGCAAGATAGATTTTGGTTTCAATAGCTTTGAGTTCAGTGCCTCCATCTGTGATTAAGAGGTCAGGCTTTCTGAACTTTGCTATGATCTCCTTGCCAATGAATTGTCTCATGTTGTTGCCTTAGTGCTCTTTTGTGGCTTGTGCTACAGGACATCTGGTTACATAGTCAATGGCTGTGATGATGTACTTCTTGCCTTTGCTCTCACCAGGCATAGGTCCCACAATATCCAACAATCATACCTTGAAGGGTTGTGTGATGGATACAGGTACTACTGACTTGGGTGGTGCTTTGGTTTGGGCGTACTTCTCACAGACTTTGCATTGTTCTAGTACCTCTCTTATATCATCTAGCATGTTGGGCCACCAGTAGCGTGTCTTGAGGTATTCATGCAAGTTTATGCTACAGTTGTCCCAGGTCTCTGTGATATTGGAGGATTGTGTCAATCTTTTGTGTTATCAGGATGTAGGGTACAGGGTCACCATTTGGAAGGATTTGGTGAAGGGTACCATATACGTTTTTGAACAGATGTTTGTTCTTGAGGACTTTCTCTTGTATGTCCATTGGTGTACCAGGTGGGAACCCTTCCTGGAGATTCCCCATGATTAACATGGGCCAGTTGGGGTTGCCATCAGTGCCAAGGATGTGTTTATTGTATAGCCTTGATAGGTCTTCTGCAGTAAACATCTCTTTTCCTGGCTTGTATTTAATTTTCATGGGGTATCTCTGTATGAGACTCATCCATTTGGCTTGTCTTTTTGACAGGTGTTGTTGTGTTTTGAAGAATATAAACAACTTGTGGTTGGTGAGTACCTTGAACGTCTGGGCTCCTTCCAGGTAGCATCACCATTTTATGAGGCAGTGTATGATGACCACCAATTCCTTGTTGTGTATGGGGTATTTTTGTTTGCCATCTGATAGCTTCCCTGATTTGTATGCCATGGGAAGAAAGTCCTTTTGGGCCATTTGGATACAGAGGACTCCTCCTATGGCATAGTCAGAGGCGTTGGTTTTTAGCTCATAGATACCCTCACGGTTTGGGTATTTCAGGATGGGGGCAGTAATCATGTGTTCCTTCAGTTGTCAGAAATGTTGATCTTGTAAGGGTGTCCAGACAAATTTGGTTGTTTTCCTGGTGATGGCTGACAAGGGGGCTGTTAGGGTGCCCCAGTCAGGGATGAACCTGCGTACAAAGGCTGCCATTCCAAGGAAAGTGCGGAATTTACTCTTATTTCTTGGGGCTGGAATCTCTGTTATAGCACGTATCTTATCTGGGTCTGGTTTTAAACCATCTTTGCTGATGATATAGCTAAGGAATGTAAGTTCAGTTGAGAAGAACTTGCATTTGGATGGCTTGGCAATCAGTTGGTTGTCTTCCAGGGTATGGAGAACTGTGCGGACGTCTTCCCAATGTTGTTACAGGTTGGGACTATAAATGATGATGTTGTCCAGGTAGATGATTGCTCTTTTTCCAATGTGTTCATCAAATACTTCATTCATGAAGGTTACAAAGGTACTGGGAGCGTTTTTCATGCCAAAATTGAGAACAACACATTCAAAGGATCTGTGTTTAGTTCAAAATGCGGTCTTCAGAATGTCTTCAAGTTTCACACAAATTTGGTGATATCCTGCTATCAAATCAATTTTTTGAATATTTGGGACCCCCCAGGGTATCAAAAAAATCATCAATGAGGGGCAGGGGATACCTGTTCTTAATTGTGACCTTTTTGAGGGCCCTGTAATCTGTGACCAGGTGGAGTCCTCCACCTTTCTTTGCCATAAAGAAGACAGCAGCACCAAAGGGTGACTTTGAGGGTCCAATGAGGCCTTTTTTGAGTGGTTTGTCAAGGTAAGCTTTTAGGGTGTTGTCTTCTTGTGGTGTGAGGCAGTAGATGGGTTGTTCTTTAGGTATACTCCCTTTTAGGTCAATTTTGTGTTGTATACCTGTGGTGATCCACATGTGTGCTGTTTTGCAGGCAAGGGTTGATTTGGCTTCAAATAAAGACAATATGCTGAGGAGAAACAATGTGTGGTTAGCTAGTGACGCTGTAAACTAGTAGGTAACATAGGGCTACTAGGGGTAAGTAGTATGAGCCTAGTAGGTAACAAGGTCTACTAGGGCAAGTAAGGCCTGCCTGGTAGGTAACATAGGACTACCAGGGGCAGATGTTGCCTCCACCCAGAAGAAGAAATTGGCTGCTTTGGGCTATAGTGCTTTACCTTGCAGGGAACTGTGGCTGTGGAAGGGTGAAGACTGAAATAGCAAGCAGGGAACTTTGTCTGTCTGGGGGAGAGTAGGTTTTGGACCCCTGGCGGGTAACACAGACTTCCAGGGAGGGGAAGAGCTTTGAGAGCTCTATCTACCCTAATACACTTGCAGGGGGTCTGTGAGCAAGCACCATACCTAACGGACTGGTAGGGTGTCCTTGTTTATGCCCCTATGGGAGCTTTGGGAGAACCCAAAGTGAGCATTGGAGGGCATAGATTTGCTCAGAGGTGTCACCAAGGCGGCTTGCTTGGGGAGCAAGCTGCAGAACTTGGTGTGATCAGGTCTCTGGGAAGTGAAGCTGATTACTTTGCAACTGAAAGCCCAGATTTGACCACCTGGATGAGTAAAAACAACACATAGACATTGATCTATGGTTGAATGGCCTAAGTGGATTGCCATTTGCAAGGGCCCAGCCAAACGCCAGTTTGATGTAGACTCATGCCTGGGTCTACAAGTTCTGGTAATGGGGAATTAGATAAAGAACTGAGGTGGTTCACGGAATTAACAGAGAAGACTAGCAGGAGGGACTGTTTGGTCACAGTGTAGGCTAGTTGATGTACTGTTAATTCATATTGAATTGTAGGAACTAATATGATTTGGTGTGTAGAAGGAACAAAGGAGGTTCCTAGTGAAGATTTGTTGAGGAACTGACTGAGGAGAAGTTGAAGAACAAGAAGATTATGATGCAGGACTAGCTGATCATAAAGCAGGATGGCCAAAGGACCAGAATTTTGTGGTGAAGGACTGAAGAGCTGATAGGATGAACTAGCCAGACTGGGTGCAGAGGCTGGAAGAGCTGATTTTGGTGTCTTTTGAGAGGAAAATAGATAAAAAGAAGCAGTTAAATAATAATACAGCCTGATTATAGTTAAAAAAGGATTTACATAATATAATTAAAAAAGAGGAGGAAAAATAACATATAGTTTGTTGGAACTATATGCTATTTTAAAAAGAAGAATTGAAGAGGAAATGAGCCAGAAAGAAGCTGGAAAAAGAACGGAGAAACTGTAAGGGCAAAAGAGCAAATTTTGCCAAGAACAACTAGAAGAGGCAAAATGACAAGCAGCAAGCAGGTTCAAAGTCACAAAACGTGAAAAGAAACACAGAGAAACGTTGAAAAATCAAGGGGTCAAAATTTGCCTAAGTAAAACATATGTGGAAGTGCTCGAGATTTTCCAGGGAAATGTGACAGGAATTATGGCAAAACTGTTCAAAACGCAGAGCAGTTGTTTACCCAGAGAGAGACAGCCTCAGGTTTGAACCAGAGTCAAGTAGGCAACAGTGGCAAAATTGACTGTAGGGATGAAATTGTGAGAATTCAAAAGTGAGAATCTAAAAGTGACCATGTTGACACTTTTAAAATTTTAAAATTAAATTA
Organism: Entomophthora muscae; assembly: GCA_014839935.2. Classification (NCBI taxonomy): domain Eukaryota; kingdom Fungi; phylum Entomophthoromycota; class Entomophthoromycetes; order Entomophthorales; family Entomophthoraceae; genus Entomophthora; species Entomophthora muscae. The sequence continues at coordinate 283,481 of QTSX02006490.1, forward strand.
AAACAGCTCATCTGAGATAAAATTTATTAGGGTCATATAAAATACTTTTTATTCATTATATCAACTAAAAAAGTCAATAAAAAGTAATTACTTTATTATAAAAAGCCATTTTGAAAATTTAAAAAGTGTTGACATGGCCACTTTTAGATTTTCACTTTTACATCCCTGAAGTCAATTTTGCCACTGTTGCCGTCAAGGACAGATCATCTGGGGAAACCTTTTTGGCAAAACCGTTGAATTGAGGTGTGTGATTGGCTGCAAGATAGAGTCTATTTGATCAGTGTTTTAAGGGCTTTAACTTAAGAGTTAGAGCCTAAAAAATGAGGAGCAGAAGCAGAAAATTAAGGGCTTTCATTGGCTGAAGTAAGTTTAAAGGTTTATATATAATAGAAGGAGTAAAACAGGATAGTTTAAGCTTTGAAGAACCAGAGTTCTAAGAGAGTTTTTTGGTCTGAAACAAGGGGCTATAAAAGGGAGAGCTATCTGAGACTCTTCAGGGACTGGATCAAGTGGATGACAAAGGCCACAAAAGCTACAGAAGGAGCCAAAGACCAATAATAGGAAGCCAGAGCTGGAAAAGACCGCAGGAGCCCAAGATTGGAACACAGGAGCCCAAGACCAAGTACAAGGAATCCAGGAGATTGATAAAGGACTCCAATTATTGGCACAATCCCCTCATTATTCTCTATCCCAAGGCCATATATCAGAAGGTTTCTAAGGGGATCTTCCTTCTGACTGTGAATAAAGCGCCTATTACAACCCCTATCCAAATTTCCCGCATTAAGAAAGGATATAAGTCTCATGAGTCAATTACCCCACATTTTCTATCCTAGCCCAGGAGACAAGGAATCCTATTGCCTAGGGTGCAGGAAGTTTGCCTCTAGTAAGTCTGCCCAGGAGGAGTAGGAGAAGGTGACTGGGTATCTGGAAATGACAAATAGAGGAAGAGAGTTTATTGGGAGAGAGTTTGCAAGACTATTACAGGATTGGTATTGGCCTACAGAAGGGCTGACGCCTGCTGAAGTACAAGTGTATGGTGGAGACGCTTTGCCTAGTGATTGGGAAGAACTGGAGGAGTTTGCTCTTATGCAGGCCAAGTATAAGCTCCTAACTAATCATTCACCACTGTTGGAGAATGACAACTCCTCCAAGCCGGTCCCTGGCTACAACTTAGGACACACTTTGGGGACAAGTGACCAAGAACCCCATAATACCCCAATCAGGGGGTAACCTGGGTAGTGTCTCTTGGAATACGGAGGGGGATTCACTGACTAGCTGGTCTCTAATGGGGGTCTGTTTGTGTCAAGTTTCCATGTTTTTGAAGTGGATAACCTCATATGTACAGGTGCTCCAATTGATTTTGCTAGGGTCAGTTTCTTCTCCTGTTTCCATGATTTTTACAAATATGTGGTCCCTCATGAGAGTATTGAGATGTGTTAGGTATATGTGATGGTGGACTTCTCCTCACTGTATGGTGAGGGTGGCACTGTCCCAGTCAATATGAGGTTTTGTCTTTTTCATCCAGTCTAGGCCAAGTATGACATCATATTTGGGGATTGGTATGATAGGGCCGCTAATTGTTGTTTGTACATCTCCAATTTGGGCACAGAAAGGTTTTGCCTCATGGGTAACTGATGTGCTTTGGTTGTCTGCCATGATGACCCTCTTGATGTTACTTTAAGTGGTAGGTAACTTCATGAGGTCTGCAAAACTCTTGTTGATGAGAGATTGATCTGCTCCAGTATCAAATAGTGCTGTGCCCTGGCATCTGCAAAAGCAGAAGGGATAAGTGAGGAGTTTTTTCCAGTTTGGGCAGCAAACAGTGGAGGATTTCTGGAGGGTACTTGGATCATGGTGATTGAGTCCATGTCCTGTTCTCTGTACAAGTCTTGTGAAGTGGGGGGAGGGTAGCTTGCCTAAGCACTCCCCTGAGCTTTTTCCTCCTTGTTGGTATCTTTGGTGCTGGTCTGGTTGGCTTGTGCAGTGTGATTCCTGTTTCAAGGCTGGGTACTGTGGGCTTCATTGTGTTGATTATTGGTGCAAGGTTCTCTCTTAGCTGCAGGGTTTTCCTTGCACTTGTTGGTAGCGTGTAGATCATCAGACTTCTGAGCTGTGTGTTTTTTCTCTAGGAATACCTCCTAGAGGTTCTTGCAGCAGGTCATGTCAAACTGACGTCTAATGTGTGTGGGAAGGCCATTGTAGAAGTCCAGACATGGCTCAGGTTCATCAAAGTTGATGGTGTTGGGTGCTCAGTTGCATAATCCTTCATATGCTGCATCTACTCTTTGATGATTCCTGTCATTTTGAAGGTTCAAATCTTAGTTCTGATCACTGTCTGAGTCCTTCATGGAGAACTTTTTGAGGAATGCAGTCTTGAACATTTCCCAATTCTCCTTCTGGTCAGGGTGTTGGGCTAGCCATTTGGTTACCACTTGTGAAGCAGTCCCTGTGACGCGGAGGACAATCTTGTGGACCCAGAGTCTTTGGGGGTACTCCACTTGTTCAAACTTGCTCTCGGTGCTGTTGATCCAAAGAGAGGCATTTTCACAGCGTAGTCCTGCAAAGGCGCCAATTTTGGCGGTACATAAGCGTTGAAACACAATATTGGGTATCTCAGGTTGCATAGGCGCTGTTGTGATTGGTGTAGTGAGCAACATTCTGTGGGCTTTGAGGTTTTTGTACTGATTTTTGGGTGCAGGGATGTTGTTATAAATGAAAAGGCCTGCGGGGATGTCTTGTCCTACTTTGTAATCTCTCCAGCCGTTAGGGAGTGACATTGCCTGGGTTCTTTTCTTGGGAGTAATTTTTCCTTTGATCTGGGTAGGTATGGATAACCTACCTGTGCTACCACTGTCAAGTTTATACTTCTGGGAAGTATAATTAACAAAATAAGGGGAATATTTAAGAGGAGAATGATACTTTATTGGATATAAATATAGAGTAATATATAGTATCATGACAAGCCACATGCTGTCCATGTACGTCATGGAGGTCATGGGGCTTATCTGAGTAATGTTCCTCTTGAGTCACGAGGCTTAATCAAGTTGTGCTCCATTTAGGACCTGGATTGAGTGATTCCTGTCATAGATGATTAACTGATAATGGTGCCATCAGTTTATTGACTGGGTGGTGAACTATTTGGTGAGCTGTTTGGTGATTTACTTGGGGTGTTAATTCCCTGAGAGTGAGTAATTGAAGATGTTGCAACACAGCCATGATTTTAAGAAGCCTGTATACTTCTTAGGGTCTTTGCAATGATAAAAAAGTAATATTTGACGCTCTTTACCAAAAACACAATTTGTGCAACAGTTACTTCAGGAGTCTATCAGAGAAGATATTACAGTTTTGCTTGCTTGATGATGCTTGGAAAGCAGAAGCTTTGTTTTACCTTGCAGTGCTGGCAATTTGCTATTTGTTTAGGCTTTTCAATAGCAATCAATAAGTTTTAGAGCCAGTCTTAAATAATTTAGAGTTTTATCTTCCTGTGGCCCCTTTGCTCATGGTCAGCTACATATTTCACTTTTTTTCACTACTAATGTTTTTGGTAGTAGGAGCTTTGCCTGAACCTAATCATAATCAGGTAAAGACTCAAAAGGCTGTCTTTCAGACGTTTTGCTTCATCCTGAAAATCTTTGTTAATAAAAAGCTTAAGTATGTTTTTGATTGCCTAATCTTAAATAGAAAGGCTATTTAACTATACAGCCCTTAGTTCAATACTATTAAAAGCCCATTTCAAGCAAGAAAGTTGAAGCCAGCTCCAAGCTTACTGTCTAAAAAATAAATCATGAACACTATGAATGATTTGTTTGCTTTTGACACTCTGCTGACCAGTACACACTTGTCTGCATATGCTAGTGGCAAATTTTCAGCTTTATTGGATCTGACTGGATTATGCTTATCAAGTACTTAATCCAACATTGCTCACATGTGACTATTTTTGACCACTTGGGCTTCAGTAGAGTCATACAATCTTTAAGAATGTTAAACAAAAAACAGGCAAGTTCCTTAGGTCAAAGTTCCTAAGTTCAAAAGTGCAAAAATTGAAAATGGGACCCCCAAAAAGTGAAAAAATTGAAACACTATGTAGGGTGCAAAAATTGAAAATATCAAAGATCAAAGTGCAAAAATTGATTTTCCGGAGGTTAACTTTGAAGCAGAAAAAAATACAGTTTATAATATACAGCTTATATTTTTAAATCTTTTCTAGACTAAAAAAACCAAAGGCATCCATTTCTGCAGTAAAAATATATGCTACATAATAAAAAGCTCCTTAAATTAGCTGTTTTAAAAAGAAAGTTTATCTTAGTTTCAAAAGCAAAATTAGACTAGAATTTATATTTAAGTGTATTCAATTAAATATAAAATATGAAACTAAACAAAAACATTTTTTATAAAATATAAGTTTAATAAAAAGGTTAATTTAATTTCCAGCTTAGTAAAGCTATAATAATACTTCAGTATAAGCAAAATAAAGGATTTTTCCTGCAAGATACAAGCATATGATTTTAGTTATTTTGGTTTATTAGTGATCTTATTCAAATGATAAAAGTTATAAAAGTCTACCATTTAAATAATATAAAGTATATTACTTTCTTATTAAAGATATACTACACAATTTTATACTTAATAAGAGATATAGTCTTATATCTTATTTACAAGTCAAAATATTCAAAGATATCAAGAATCTGCCACTTGCATATCATAAAATAAAGACTTGAACATTAATATGTTAAAAATACTGTACTTCTACTAAAAATGATATATAGAGCAAATTTTTATACCAAAAAACATTTTATACATCTATTTTACTCTAATACATATAGTAAAAGATATAGTAGAAGATAATTGAGGGTAAGAAAAGGAGAAGAAAAGAGAAGAAGAGAAGAGAAGATGTCAGGAATTTATACTGACTTTGTTCTACTTTGGATACCTTGGCGGCCTGCCAAGCCACCTATTGAAGAAGCTTCCAATATCACTAGCAGACTTAATTGATCTGAGAAGCCTGTGTGAAGTAGATTTGGATCACTTATTACAAGAACAACCAGTAATACAATAGACCCCAATTATGACTGCTCATAATTGGCTAGATTTATTCCAGAATACTCTAGAAAACCACTGGATTAGATATTATGGGTTTCTCCAAGGATCAAAAGGAACATGTCCAATTTGCACTAGCAAACTGCCAGTGCCATTGCAAATCAATGCAAGAAAAGTTGCCTAGCAACAAAGTGTCATGAGCTAAAAATAGAGTCATAAATTAGTGCTGCCACTGCCAGCACGCTAATAAATTATGTATCACTCTATTGCAATTAGTACCCAGCGCAGGGTACTATGATACGTGATTCCATGCCATTTCATGGATGCCTAACTCTGGGGGTTGATGCTGGCAGTCTGGGGGTGAAAAGACTACCAAGAAAGAGTTAGATGTACCAGATGATCTGACCCTGGCAAGAGAGCGCTGGCTCTATAAAAGCCCTTCCATTGGACTAATGGAAGGCAGACAATTATACCCATATCCTACTGTAGAACCTTTTCACAGTAGAAGAAGAAATCCGAGTTTGAGACCTTTGTCAGTACTCAAAGAACTAGTAAGCCGCCCATATAGAAAGTTGCTTGAAGTTGCCTCCCTTGGACATTGCTAGCCATTGCCTTTCCAAGGAAATACCAGACGCCGCAAGTAATGCTTGTTGCCATACAAGCATCTATCAACCCAATGACCCAGATAACCCAAATACTCAATAAAGCAAATTGTAATCAGACTGCCAGGTCTGAGAGCAGAACCAAAATTTCTGACAGTGGTGCTTAATTACAAAATGAGTTACCTGCGCTGTCTGTTGTTGGTGAGTCTTTGCCCCACCACCACAGCTTTGTTGATAAGTATAGGGGGGTTACATGGAAACCATCAATGCGGAACAGGATGCATCCCTCCGCTTGGAGATTGCTCCCTACCAGGTACCAGAAGTGCCAGTGGACAAAATCAATCTAGATGTCACTGGTACAATGATACAACACAAACCAAGGAATTACACCATTGAGGATGTGCAGTTGCTTATGGACTCCTTGATGCAAGGCTATAAGTCCACTGGTGATAAACAGCAGGATAGTGATTGCACCCTGTTTATAACTGCAAGATCCTCTGAGCACTTGTGGTTGACCTTCAGAAGCTATCAGGAGGCCAGTAGCATGCAGCTTGGCCTACTTCTGAAAAGAGAAGGAGTCAACAGAATAACCAATGTTCTGTCATACTTTGTGTACCCCGCCATCAAGCATATATAGCGCTTGGTGGCCCGCCAAAACCTTGACCTTGAGGAGATGGGCCGGTTCAGGATCAAAATCCAGCACGCTCATGCCGCCCTGGTGCACCAGTTAAACGCCAGCTTCCACACAGTACAACAGGCTGTGGGTAGCATTAACAAAGCTGCCTCTTCTGCACATTATTGTGTAGATGAGATAGTTTCACAGTTTAATAACCAGGCAGTACAAGTGGTGGCTGGGATCCTTGACTCCTGTGGTCTGACTCCTCAATGGGCATCAGACGTAACCTGCCACAGCGTTAACCTGGCCAATAAGGTGCGCTTTCTGGCCTGCCAGTCTACCGTGGATGAGATAGCATATTGACAGGATAAGCTTCACAGTATGGTCTCAGATAATAGCGCCTGCCAAAAGGAGCGCTGTGACCGTACAACAGTCACTATTGAGTATTTAGCCAAATAAATGCTCCAAAGTTCTAAGCTATCTCTGTTTTTGCTGTTTATTTTATGTGGATAAGTTGACAGGGATTCTTCAGATAAAGATTCCTGGAAACTTGAAATCTATATTTAATAAAAGAACAGAGGATGGGTTGTTAGTTAGGCTGTACTAATTGACAAAACTAAGGCAAGATTGGCCAATTCAATCTTGGAGACGGGATGTCTCAAAAACAGTTTAATTAATCAGGAAGATTAAATAATAAATACGGTATATAATTAATGGGGATTTAATTATATTAAAATTGCCTTGACTGTGTCAAGAAGTTTGATTAAGGTTAACCATAAGGAACCCCCCAAATTATGGGTTGGAAGTGCCATATTTGCAAATTCATTAGGTTAGAGATGCTGATGTGCTGCCTAAGTGATTTGTAAAACGCCAAGGTGCTTGGTTCTAGTTTTGAAGCAATTTAATGGGTTTTAAGGCAAAAATTCATTAAATGCAAAAACAACTAAATAAAGGTAAGGATGCCTAGGAATTTAGGGTTGATCAGCTGGTTCCTAGTTGGAACACAAATAGCTGAGTTTTGGGATGTTTAATCCACAGAGTTTTGGTGCCAGGAGCTGAGGAAGCTCCATGCTGAATTGGTACATTGGGATGGATGAAGTCAGGTGATTTCTTCCCATTGTAGGTTGATTCTCATAGGTTGAGAAATATTGGAGATCTTTTAGGTAAAGATCTATATTTGGATGACTCAAATTTCATCAATCATGTGAGGTGAATCATAGGTTGATTCAGGAACCAGAGGGGTTTTCAGCCAAATATGCCCCAAATGGTATATAATCAGAAACAGCTAAACTTTAATGAAGATTGTGTATATTGTCAATTTTGATGCTTTCCCCTCAAATACCTTTTTCAATTACTATTTCTGCTTTGTTGAATTTTGAAAGAGCCAAATTTGGAGTACTTCATGTAGAAAGTGCTGCTGCCAGGAAAGAGATCCCTTCTAGTTCATTGGAGGAAGCTTGGGCAAGCTTGGAGGTTACCAAGACTGTGCCTGAGGAATCCTTGGTGGAGGTTAAGGCTGCGTTTGAGGAGCTATACTCAGATTATTTTGCTAAAGAAGGTACCCCCGCCCAAGGAAACCAAATCTATGTGTGGGATTCCTGGAACCTGTTAGTAGGTTGGGATGAGATCTTACAATAAGTGAAAGCAAAGGCAAATTGTGAAATTGAGGCTCTAAGGGCAAGGGAAGAAAAGAGTGTTGAGATTATGGCTTGTTGTTGAGATGATAACAAAGTGTTGTCCCACAAAATTGCCTCTCTGGAGATGAAGCTCTCTGAAGCTTTGTCAAAGGAAAGTAATGGGAATAAGAGTCAAGGTAGGATAAAGGCAGGATGGACTGGTTAGACCTGGATCCACGTCTCTCAAGGTCAAGGTTTTGGCCAGGAGCCACCAAGCGCTATATATGCTTGATGGCGGGGGGTTACACACAAAAGTATGACAAGACATTGGTTATTCTATTGACTCCTTCTCTTTCAGAAGTAGGCCAAGCTGCATGCTGGCCTCCTGATAGCTTCTGGCGTCCAACCACAAATGCTCAGGATCTTGCAGTTATAAGGAGTGCAACACTATCCTGCTGTTTATCACCAGTGGATATGGCAATCAAGAGTCCATAAGCAGTGCTCAATTCCCTTGGTTTGTGTTGTATCATTGTACCAGTGACATCTAGATTGTTACTGGCACTTCTGAGCACCTGGTGAGCAATCTCCAAGCGAGAGGGTTTGTATTCCAGTGATAACCCATACTATCAACAAAGCTGTGGTGGTGGGTAAGAACTCACCAGCAACAGTGCTCATTTTGTAATTAAGCACCACTGTCAAAAATTTGGTTCTGCTAGTTTCAAACGTCTATTGCAATTTGCTTTTTATTGATATTTGGTGTCTGATTGTTGAGTGACATTCAGCAACGTGGCAACAAGCATTACTACGGCGATCTGTGGCTTGGAAGGTAATGGTATGTGCAGGAGACAGCTCAAGCAACTCTATATGGGCGGCTACAGTACTGACAAAGGTCTCAAACTCCTGCTCTTCTGAGGTTCTACAATAGGATATAAGGTATAGTGGCTGCCTTTCCGATGATCCCAATGGAAGAACTTTAGAGTAGCTCTGCTATGATCAGATCATCTGTTACATCTAGCTTTCTTTTCTTGGTAGTCTTTGCCCTGAACTGCCAGCATCAACCCCCGGAGTTGGGCATCCATGTGGCATGGAATCGTATCATAGTACTTTGCGTAGTTTAATTGCGTAAGAGTGAATGCATAATTTATTAGCGTGCTGTGTCCAGTACTAATTTATGACTCTATTTTAGCTCATGACATAGCCTTTTTCTTGCGTTGATTTGCAATGGCACTGGCGGCCGGACATGTTCCCTTTTGATCCTTGGAGAAACCCATATCTAATCAGTGGTTTTAGAGTATTCTGGAATAAATCTAAGCGAATTATGAGCAGTCATATTGGGGTCTATATATTACTGGTTGTTCTTGTAATAAATTGATCCCAGATCTACTTCTGAGCTTCTCAGACAAATCTGCTAATGATATTGGAAGCTAGGTGAAGGGCAAAGTAAGAGTGGGAATCAGTATAAATTCTGACATCTTCTCTTCTCTTCTTCTCTTTCTTCTCCTTTCTTACCCTCAATTATCTTCTACTATATCTTTTTACTATATGTATTAGAGTGAAGATAAAATAGATATATAAAATTTTTTTATTATAAAATTTTATCTATATCATTTTGAAACAGAAATACAATTTTTAGCATATTAATGTTGAAGTCTTTATTTTATGATATGCAAAGTATTATCACGAATATTTTGACTAGTAAATAAGATATAAGACTATATCTCTTATTAGTATAGTATCTTTAATAAAAAGTAATATACTATAATGATGAACTTTATAACTTTTATCATTTGAATAAGCTAATAAACCAAAATAACAAAATACTAATAACTATCTTGCGGAAAATCACTTTATTTATACTAGTATTATTATAGCTTTACTAAGCTGGAAATTAAATTGGCCTTTTTATTAAACTATATTTTATAAAAATGTTTTGTTTAGTTTCATATTTTATATTTAATTGAATACACTTAAATATAAATTCTAGTCTAATTTTGAAACTTAAGATAACTTTTAAAACAGCTAATTTAAGGAGCTTTTATTATGTAACTTATTTTACTTGCGAAATGGATGCCTTTGGTTTTTTAGTCTAGAAGATTTAAAAATATAAACTGTATATTATAAACTGTATTTTTCTGCTTCCAAGGATAACCTCCGAAGGTAATTTTTACACTTGTCTTTGATATTTTCAATTTTTGCACCC